>JAQMCX010000027.1:233787-245391 GCA_029814765.1 Acanthurus leucopareius
TTACCTACCTGCCAAACTGAACCAGGCGTTTAGGGAGGGCAGAATAAAAACAAAGATGTCTATTGTCTAAGATAAAAAAAAACCTTTAAGAAGTTGCAAATCTGAAAAGCTGTTTAATTAACTTACGCTTGAAGGCATTTAAACGAAGTTAAGTGTTTGAGTTTGTATAATTCAAAATTTTGACGCAAATATTTTCACTTTTACTGCAAATGAATATCGGCCCCAAATATCTGTTATCAGCCTCCTTGACTACTAATAATCGGTATCGGTATTGGCCCCAAAAAACCATATCGGACTATCTCTATTATTTAGCCATTGTTCCAATTAGCATTTAACTATAGGACACCAGATCAAGATCAAAAGACAAAGTGCTGGTCAAATCAAATCAAGCCTATTTAGATCAAACCTAAATTAAAGTTGCAAGCAGCGTTGGACAGGCCCTCGCACCCCGCCGCCCCCTCAGAGCCGGCGGCAACTTGCCCCAGACTCAGCCAACCGCCGCACTTGGTCAACATCGTGACCCAAGCCCATCTTGCTCTCATGTAGGCAGGTTGGCACATAACTGCAATCACAGCTTTAAAGGGGAAATTAGGCAGTGAAGCAAGTTAATTGATGTGCAAAATCAAAGTCCCATCTATTCAACAATGACCTGACATTGATAAAAAATGTACACACATAAAAGAAAAAAACAATCTTCCCCTATGTATTTCCTAGCACAGACGCCGCCAACTTTCACCAATGTAACCTGTGACGTCTCGTCTCTCCCATTGACTGGACTGCTCGCTCTCTCTGTCTTTCTCTCTTTTCTCTCTCTCACTGTATGCTGTTTATGTATTTACTTTTTACAGGTTTTTTTCCTGCTTTGCCTCTTACTGTGCTGTGTGTTCAGACACCAGCAAGCAAATGAAGTTCATAAGTATCGCAAGGGGAAAGGCTGCTGCCTTACTGTGCCTGTACACAGTGAGCAGGGTGCTGCTCTCAGCTTTTTCTCATGTTCAATCCAATGGAGAAAGCAATAAAACCCACACCTGTTTGAGCTTCGACTGGGCGAACATAGTTTTAGCTACGAACTTCATTCAAATTTTAAATGAGTCACAAGACTTTGATCTACAACACATAAATCTTGCATTTACATGTTTTTACTATCTTTTACGTTTTTTGAGTTATCACAGTTTTAGAGTTTTCTCTGCTCCCTCTCAGGTTTTATAATGTATGTCTATTGCAGAGTGCTCCAGTGCTCACAGTGAGTTACATGATCGGCAGAGTGCAGGAAGGGAGAAAAGTGAGGAAAAGCTTTTCGAAAACCTCCTCAAAAGTACCACAAACTGTATCAAATCTTACAAAGCTTATCACATTCTAGATGGAAATTTTGCCCTCTTTCCATTGGCATAGGTTTGAAAGCCGTCAGACTTATATTTTAGACTGTAGGGGCCTCAGTTAGACACAAGTCCCTTTTTTTCCCATTGACTTTAATAGGAAGACACAGATGAAGTTGCTTTCCTGCTCCAACTTTGAGGGCTTCTAAAATCCAAACAATTCAAGTAATAACAAAGTTACCCAGACATTTTGATCAGCACTGTGTCCTCAGTCATCTATTAGCTTTTGAAGGCGCTACCATTTATGCCCTCGGAGGAGATAGATTTTAGAAGTAAAATTTTGGCCGTCAACTGTATTTTCAAATGCAAATTGCTGTGCTCCTGTTGATTTTAGCCTTAGGGTGTCTGCATGTGATTTTTAGCTCTCGGTGAGTACTACAATTTAGGTTTTGTTCCGTCTCTCTATGACATTCCCATATGTTCACACACACTTAAAATAACCCCGTCGTGGTAATTTTTTAATGTAAAAGGTTAGGATGGGATGCACTCATAATTCATCTGCGTTGAGTTAATCCTGTGACAACATGATTGCTTCTGCTGTATATTATATATCGTTTAATAACCACGACAAGATTATAAGAGGGTGTAACTGACATAAATCCAAGATTGGAAAAATAGGCCAACCTAAATCAAAACAAATGACATATATACCCGCTAAACTCTATCAAAATGTCACCAATATTAACGTTAATACATCAATAATTGTATTACTTTGTTAAATAAAAGAGACTAATAAGTACATCGATGGCAAATTACAATTAGCTTACATGCGTGACTAGCGGTGTAAACACATGAATGTGCTGGGTGACTCTGATGCGCGTTCACAATGTAGCAATGGAGAAAACATCATGTTTCAAAAAGTGTTCAGCACCAGTGTTCCTGCTGGTGGTTAATGTACCTACAAAAAATGTATCCGCTAAATATATAGATGTCTTTTTTCTTCCCCATGTTAGTCAACGGGAAAAAGCAAGGTGCGGAGCAAGGTGGTCAATATCATGTCCCGAGTCAACCCCCGGAAATCACCCGGCCCAGACAAGTTAAATGGCAGAGTGTTAAGAGAATGTGCCACTCAACTGGGGGATATCATGACCAGGGGCAAACTCCCCACTTCTGCATTGAAGCCAACCAGGAAGTACAAAAACTTGCAATTACTCGACTGACCGCTTGAGGCTGGCTCCTAAAGGGAGCAAATTCTCATTGGAGCCCATGTTAAAATGGCAAACTTTAGAGCAGAAATAAACATATTTACAGCCTGGTTCAAAAAACTGTTTTTTGTCTACAGCTTCTCTACCATCTCATGAAAACTCTGAGGGGGGTGAATTTTTTTCTAACTCATTTGTTTATTTTATATTTAAGCTTAAAATTCGGCCATTTTTGCATAAATTAGTGCGTTGCCTCGTTGATTGACAACCTGTTGACGGCTAGCCGGGGGCTGTTAGCTGAGTGGGTGTGGTATCCGTCCTTCGGCCTCGCCTTAGCCCCATGTCTTTTCTCATATTTGGTTTTTCGTCGTTTAGGTGGGCTCTTGGCGGAGTCAGGCGCAGGCAAATGGCGGCGCCCAGGATGAGATTTCTGAGGCTTCACTTTTGCTCAGGCAGAAATCAATGGGTGACATCATGGGTGTTTTATACAGTCAATGAATAAAACCAGATATAATTCAAAGTTGGATCTGTTTAAGATTTAAGTGCCAGAGATAAATGCCAATGCTGGTATTGTTTTTTAAAAAGAAACAAAAAATTACCCCTTAACAGCTCCATTTGCTTTTTACAGTTAACACACACACAATAAATAAATACTAAAATGTCAAAACAAAAGTAAATTAGGCAGTGTGATATTTTAAATTTTAATATATGTGTAATTCAATCCTACCCTTGCAGTTCAACTCAAATTACTTTTCTTTAAGCAGTGACACTAGAGCAATTGCAAGTCTGAGTGTCTCAATTATTAATAGTATAATTATAGCATTTAACTCAATGAGATTGACAATTTTAGGTTCATGTGTAGGCTTTGCGACTACTAGAGGTTAAACTGCACAATTGCACAATCGTGCAAACCAAATGTCCCTCTCACCTCCCACTTCAAAGCAAGTAAAATTTGTAAGCATGACAAACTCCTTACAGACAAAATCTCCTCTTGTCTTTCTCAGGGGTGATCCATGGCAGCTGGAGCTGCTGGTCCTCCTGGGGTTCCTGCTCTGGAGGTCAAAGGTCAAGAACCAGAAGCTGCAACAACCCAGTTCCCAGCAGAGGTGGCCACTACTGCTCTGGGCTGCAGGTGGAGCAGAAGCCTTGTGAGGACGCAGACCTCCAGTACTTACAGTAAGGACACATGCACACAGGCAGACTGGTTTTTAATGTCATATAAAGACAAAAATCTGCCCTAAACAAACCAAGTCTCAACCCAACACAACCCAACAATTAATTAATGTTCATACAGTAGCCACTTTTGTGTAACTTAAAAGATTTTTGCCTTCCAAGTATGGTTAAAACTAGCACATACACTTACATGCCTTTAGTATTTGTTAATATTTTGAGAACCACTGAGGTCAAGATGTTTTTGGTGATGATCTTGTTGATCTAATGTAAATACAGTTACTAAGTAATTATCATATCCTCATTATATGATGCAATCTAACCTAGATATAAAATTTTCAAAAACTAGATGCTTGCAGTTTTTCATTTTTCTAACTGTAAACTGTTTGTGCACAGGATGATGGAGCCTCAGTGCTTCAGTCTCTCTGTGACTCCTCCAAAGACATGTGGACTGCCTCCAAACCTCAGGAATGGATTCATTCAGGTAAGTTTGCTAAATTTCCACTTATGTAAATATTCTCTTCCAAAACAAGTTACAGAAAAGGTTTTAGAACTCTTTCTTCATTATGTAGATTGTTTGAAAATTGTATCTTTAATTATTTGGACATTTCTGTTTTGTTTTTCTCATTGTATGGAGGAGGTAATTAATTGTTTTTCAGTACAGTATATTTTGTCTTCCACAGAATCCCAGGGATTTTTACGTGGTTGGAAACACAGTGGAGTACTCCTGCATAGATGGTCATTACCTCAGTGGAGACGCTGTGGCTGAGTGCACCGAAAGCCAAAAATGGAGGACAGGAGCAATGGCTTGTAAAAGTAGGTTGATTTATATTTGAACTCTGCCAGGGAGGTCATATATTAATTTCAATTGCTGGTATATTTGTAGGATAACTCTGGAATGACTATCTGTAAATGATTTTATCCTAATATATTCAAGTGTTGGGTCTAACAATTGTGATTGAAACCTTTGGTTGGAAGCTAAAGCCAGAGCTTTCAAAGTAGGGGCTCTCCAAGAGGCATCGGGGGGCCTCAAAAACTTGGAGTAGGTAGAGAGAAAACATTTGTAGGAGAGAAAATAAAATTCTTTCAAAAAAATTACTGAAAATGTTATTCACAAAATATTCTTTTTCACAATAGCATACTGAGATCATTCCCATTTTTATCATTGCCTTCAAGTTAAAAAATCGTTCATCCTGTCAAAAGCTGTCAGTTAGTTGGTTACAAACACGAAAATGGATATGCATTTTAAAGGCAAAATACATGCAAACAGCCCAGCTGATTTAAGCTCAGCAGCAAAAAATTAAAAGAACCTTTTGACAACTTTAACTCACAAGTATGACGCAGCATCCATAAAGTATGGATTTACCACTGAGAACTGTATCTCTTTTAGCATTTGCAGTTGACATTGGTTCAAGACCTTTTGCATAAATAGGCTGCCTTGGCATGGAAAAGTTTGGGAACCTCTGTGCAAAACTGCAAAAACTTTATTACTGCAGGAGTGTATCAAGATGCTAGTTAATAATGCATGATGAAGTTATCGTTGTCTAGGAGTCTTTGTCATTTTTTTCCTCACTTTGTCTCACTCAAAATCTTCTTTTTCCAGGTTCCACATGTGGGATTCCTCAGCTCAACAGTGAAGTTTTAGCCACGCCCACTAATGCAGCCTATCAGATTGGAGAGAGAGTGTCCCTGTCCTGTCCTGCAGGGTCAGTGCTGGATGGTGAGGTGTCAGAAATCATGTGCAGTCCAAGTCTTCAGTGGTCTCCTTCTCCGGCCAACACTCATTGCAAAGCTGGTACAGTACACATGTTCTCGGTATCACATTCCATGGTTATAAAACTTTGTAGTTGCAAAAGGTTAACTTCTCAGAAAATAGTGAATTTTTTTTTAATTTAAAAAAAAGTATATAAATGATCAATTTGATGGGTTGTATTGATACCATGATGTAGAAAAACTTTGACTAACCAGTGAAAATATCTAACAGACTAATCTCTACGGTTTGAGCTATCACTACAGATAGATAATTAGAGATTTGGATTATAAATCTTTGTGGGTTCAACAGAGGAACTTCTCTTATGTGCATGCAGTCATGTGACCTATTATTGTAATAAACTGTCGATTATAGCTGTTAAATAAAGCATTCTGTGGTGTACATGCTAATTCTGATTTCTGCATTTTTCTTCTCAGCACCCACAGCTCCTTCTCCTCCATCTGGCTTGAAGTGTAATCTGTGGGAGTATGTAGGAAAAACTGAGTGTGTGTGCAAGATGCCACATCAGTGCTCGTGAGTATTGTATTTGATCATTATTTCTTATTAATACACAGGGAAATATATGGTCTACGGTTTAAAGGTAAAAAAATTAGTGCTCTAATTAATTTTTTTCTACATTTTGTCTTCATTCAGGACTTCTCTGCAGTTGTGTGCCAGACTCAGCCCAAGCCAAACTCGTTTACTTGGACTTTGTCAGCTTGGAGCTCTGCAGTGTATGGGGCGGAGCTTCACTTTGGCCAGTGACAATGAATGTAACTGGCCAGATGAGACGTCTACATCCTGCGAGGACTGCAAACCTGGGACAACATGTCAGGGTGAGTCTGCTGGATTTTTTAAAAGGATAAATCCCGTTTTTTTCACCCTAAATTTAATTTAGCTAGATCATTCATTAGCCAAACAGAAGGCCAGTATAAAGGGAGCACACACAAAATGTCACCAATAACCCCTAATTGAGGTACTAATTTGGTCTCTAAATTGTTATGGATGTTTATAACAGTTTGGGTAGTAATTTAAATGTTTTCCATCATTTTCTTTTTAAATAAGTTTGTTTAATTGCAAGAGTTTCTTGCTTATTTTTCAACAACTGTATTGTATTCCCCAATCTTCCCAATCATGTTAGAAATGTGAGAAAAGCTGGCTGAATGGGGACAATCCTTTAGATACTCATCATGACCATGTCTGTCGCTGCATCAGTATATGTAATTGTTATTTTTTCAATTCTAGAATCAACAAGAAAATGCGTATGTCAGAACGTGTCGCAGTGCTCTAGAGACTCCGCCCCCCTATGCGTCAGCTCAGGTGTTGGCAGTGTTGCCAGGACAATGACTGAATGTGAGGTTGGAGCCAGAAGGTGTGCTGGTGAGCAGGTCAATATAATCAGTATTGAGGCTTGTCCAGAATAAAGATGACTGATGTTTTATTTTGAAGAGGTTTCATTATGCATATAAAAGATAAACATGTTGTAAATAGAAACAATATTTTTTCTAACATTCGAATGATGTAAATACTGTATGTTCCTCTACTGTCCTGTGGTGTCTTTAGATTTGTTATAAACCCAAAAGTTTTGACAAAAATTTAAATAAATGCCCATGTCATAGAGTGTTTTTGTTTTTGGAAGTTAATAAAACACTTTTTCTGTTCTGTTTGTTTTGGTTTTGCCATCATATATGTGAAGTTCTCCTTTTGTTACCAATCAGATTTATGAACAAGACCAAAGATCATTGTTAGTGTAGAGGAGTGTTTGATTTGACTTGGATACTGTGTAGTGATGGTGTAGTCTATCTGTATTCTGTATCTCCATTCAGGTGTCACCTTAGGCATTTTTAATGCAGTTCAATGGGAAAAGTCTTTTTGGTTATTTTAAAAAAATGTTTCTATTATAGCACTACCTGGCTTCAGATTAGTCTGGGTCTGACAGTAATACATTAATAATGATGCTTTAAAACTACAAAAAGTGGCATCGCCCTGACTCATGTTCCTAAATAGAAAGCAATATGTGGTGTGGAAATCTCAACAAGAAATAACAGGACAGACCATGTTTAGACTTTGTGTTTTATTATTACATGTGAAGCACATGAAGCAAGTGTAAATATTTATCTGTGTGCTGTCAATTAGACTTGACTGATGAACTGCTGCTTCCTCATCTTTTGGATACAGGTAGAGACTTACAAATTAACCACAGACAAAGTAGTTATAGCTTTGGTTTGATTCACTGAACTACTGAGTGAGTGAGTGAGTGAAATGTGTTGAAGATCAGACCTATTCAAAGCAAAATATCCAACATCCAGTCATCTTGACTGTAAATTATGATGATATCTGTGACCTTCAAGACCTGATCAACAGCTTTTAATTTTTTTCTCTTTCCAAATGCATCAACAGTGTATCTTAAAACTTTTAAAAGTACATTTGTTGTGCTTTCTTTTCACATTTGCCACAAAATGGAAGACTCTGCAAACTTTCATTGCATGTTCAGCTGCTAATTACAGCTGCAATCACAAGCTGTGAACAATTTTGCAAAACATATCAAACATGTTTGACTGTTTTTTGCTTGATCTTTACCAATACCAAAAATCCAAAATATATATCACTGTAGCACTGTAGTACCATTTTCCTATTACCTCAGGGCTGTTTGATTTAAAAAAAATATTGTTCCATCACACATTTTTCAGTAATTAATAGTTTAGCACCAGGTCACAAATACATTCTCCAAGCAAATCCTATCTGTAAATAAGACATCCCAGGCTTTCAATATCACATTTGGTGCAAATCCAACATTAAGTTGCAGTACATATTGGATCTTGTAATCCTTCTGTACACTAAATTTAGTAGAAATCCAACAATGCACTATCAAAAAAGTTGAATATATAATATCATTTTGTTGTCTATGGTGTCTCAACTCAATAGCCAGAGTTATGTTGGCATAGTGCATTTCTGTAAACAACAGAAATGTTGAAACGTTACATTACCTGACATTTTTTACCTTGAAATTTTATATCTATAGTTAGGTATAGGCGCAAAACTATTTAGAGTTAATAATAGATCATGTTTTGGCTTCAAATACTACTTTTGTTGCCATAGACACAGCTGAAAAAGGTGCAGATGCCTCCTTAAAATCAATTATTTTTTGTAGCCAGAAACGACTAGAAAATGGCCAGAAAACTCAAAAGCATCAGATTTTTGTTGCTGCTAACAGAGTGGGAAAATATTCCATTATCCTGTTAAAAAGTTGAACCCAAGTTTACTTGCTTGCTAGTCTAGTTTTCCCTTTTTAATATGATGCAAGATGCAAGATGCACAATGACTATACTATCTATACTAAGAAACAGCAATTTGCATGGTTGATAATGTTGCTGATGTTATGTGATGTTACTGTTAAATGACTTCAGAGGTTGTTAAAAAGTACAGGGAAGCTTTAGGAGTAGAATCATCTGGACGCGCAGACACCTTCATTCAGGATCTCAAACTGATAGCTAGCACATTTTAGGGCGGCCATAGAACAAAGGTCCATGCTTCGGGTCCTCTGGGTCCTGGTGAGCATCAAACAGAACATGTGTTCCTCAATTCTGGGGCATTCCCGAGCAGGTCTGCATTCACACTTCTTCAATGCTGAGGACAGATATTACAAAAAAAAAAAACCCAAATATTTTACTTAAATTGATGTTTTTACAATTATGGCCTGATATAATGATGCAGCTGTAAAATTGTGTCTTGGGTTAAATTAAAAAAGAAATAAAGAACTCTCCTAAAAGGATACATCAATTACAAGGTGGTTGAATTTTACAGTAAAATCTTATCATTATGTATCAGAATGACAGAGAAGTTTAACCAAGCAGGTTGTAAAAATAGCAGTTTATACACTACAATTGGTCATTAAATCTAAACCATATTTTAAAACAAACTGAATGTAAAAAATGTTTTCCTGTAAGACAAACTCACCAGAGCAGGTCTCCCATTCGTAACAGGTGTCAAGACCGCAGGGTTCCTGAACAGAGCTTTTGGAGGCCATGCTGGCTCTAAACTTGGTCCACTCTAGTTTGGCCTGATCAGCCGCATCACATACACCTTCACTGACAAAGAAGAGGGGATCATTGTGGCAACGCCCGGCATGGAAGGAGCAGAGGGACATTGGCACGATGACACCGATGTCTATGTTCAGGATACAGAGACTTTCCAGCTGTGATCTGCACACACACAAACACATGTTAGTCAAGTGCTAATATAAGTTATATCTTCCACAAAGCTTTCACATATTAAATTCCCATATATTCAATTACACTTCTTATGATTAACAATTACAAAAAAATGTTAGAATAAAAAAAAAACATCGATAATATGCCATAAATAGGCTATATTAAAAAAAATAAATATAAAAAAATCGTAAAAACTCACAGGCAGCTCTCCCTTTGAATGCAGACACATTTAGAGCCCTGCAGTTTCTCCCCCGGACCACACTGAGCATCAGGGACAAATGGCTCCTCTGCAAACAGGAAATGCACAGACACACGGACACTTCACCATTTTCTTAATAATAAGTAATTTTTATATAAACCAATTACTGTCTTATTCACTAGATGCTTTCAATTAAAAAGCATAGGGAAGCAGCTGTGTTTTGCTTTTCAGTCATTTCCCAAAAGGAGTGATCAAACAAAGTTGCCTCAGTGTTGATTTTAACTATCAATAGGGAATTACTTTGGCTTTAAAAATAAATAATAATATTATCAATGTTCAAACATTTATATACAATTCACAAATATGTGAAAATGTTTGGATCCAATACATGAAGTAGTTTGTCAAGAAAGATTTTGCACTGTTGGAAGTGCATATGAACTGGTTCATTTACTGATAATTAATATGTCATTGTTTCAAGAAGCATGAGAATCTCTTCCTTTCTTTAAAAAACAAGCTCTTCTGTGACTCACCTGCACAGAAAGCACAAGATGTATGAGTTTTTTTAATAATTTCCAGTGACTGAAGGAACTTAGAACTGATAATGATCTGTACCATCAGTGCAACGTAGGTCAGCAGGTAATGCAGGCTCCCAGGTTAGACTGGTGCTGCATGTGTAGAGGCCTCTTGGCAGTGGGAACAGACCCATTTGGTTACAGTTCACACCCACTGAATCGCCCACACTGTACTCATCTTTGATGGGAAACAGCGTCATGTCATCAGGGACTTCAGGAGGAAGACATACTTTCCCTAAACGGGAGGACAAATTTTATCAGCCACGATAATATTTCACTTTAGGTGTTTGTCAAGAGATACATGTTCACTGAGTTGCCAGAGTGTTTGGATCAGAGACTGTTCACAAGCTTACTAATGCATCTTCCATTTGGCTCACTCCACGTCCCATCAGGAAGACAGCTGATGAACTGGAAACCGTCCAGCTCAAATCCAGTGTAGCACAGGATCTCCTCATCCTCCCCAAAGTTGTAATACTGCTTCGCTTTCTAAGATAGGAATCAGTTAATAAACACAGGTTAGACAAATATAAACTCTTATGGGCCTCCGTCTGTAGTTTTCATGGTACTTGTTAACCTCCTTCTACTCCTCTTTCCTCATTTCCTAACATTTTTATATAATAATACAAAAACACCAAAATGATAATATAATATAATATATAACACAATATATAATAATTATAATCAAACACAAAGAATTCATTTAAAAAGAGAACAGGAAGTTTTGTAACTCCATAAGCAAAATAACCACAACTGGATGCTGGTATAATAATGGTGAATCTCCCACATCTCTGTACAAATGCCTGATTTGATGTGAATGAGCCCTTGGATTTTACCCTGAGGAAGCTGTTGGCGGGCCTCTGTGGCCTCAGACAGCCCTGCACACCAGGAGGCAGCTCCGTGCTCAGGCCCACAGTGAAGTCATCATCATTGTCACAGGTCTCCTGTCTGGGCACAAAAAAATGCAGTGGAACATAGAGCAATGCCAGAGCTATGCACATAAATACTGTGTGAAAACAAATACAATCCAAACATTTGGAACATTTGAGTTTAAATGTCTATAGCAACAAGGCACTAAGGCTGTAATCCCTCATGAAGCTGATTGGAAAGCTGAACACTCTGGGCATCAGTACCACTCTCTGCAACTGGATACTGGACTTCCTCACAAACAGACCCCAGTCAGTTTG
>JAQMCX010000027.1:245491-264165 GCA_029814765.1 Acanthurus leucopareius
ACAATCAATTAATCAATCAAGAGGGAACCACATTTTAATTTCATTATACAACTTGTTGTATAATGACCAATAAACTTTCGTGTATCCTTGTATCCTTGTACATCTGTGTAAACTTGTAATGTAAAATTATTTAAACCTTTCAGTGAGTAAAAATGATGTCAGGGTATTTAAAGCAAACAGTCCATCCTACTTTTGAAAGATAGAAATGTGACATGGTTCCTCATGTCTTTTGGGACCCTCGCAGTTTTGGCCTCCTCTGAGGGGGGCAGGATTATCACACCGCCTCGTTCGATGTCTCTTCATTGAGGATCCACAGCTACTCCACGGCCCCCAGCAGCTCCAGTAACCATCCACTTTATCTGTGCATAATACACACCAAAGCACATTGCCCATGTGAACATGACCAAACCTGGTTAGCATCAGCATGCGACATGTAGTATGCAACATCACACGATCGTGTTGAACAAAACCAAGAATATACTGAAGGCAAGCTTTAGAGTATTTCCATCATCAGTGAAGTTTCAAGTTAGAGTTTTACCCTAAGGGAATGAGTAGAGGCAAGCTTGAGGCCACTAAAATGACTCCTCCTCTGGGTAGCATGAAAGTGATAGGGAAATTTCTTTACAATCAGTCTGACAGCTTGACTTCTTGTATGCAAGAGCGAGTTATGCCCTTTTATTGAAGGAAACATCAGGAAGTGACCAAAATCTTAGGGGTTTATCTGGTGGGAACATGAAAATTTCAGCAAATCAAAGATATCATATTAGCATATGCTAACATTCTACACAAAGATAGTGAACAGCGTACACAATATGTATACTGAACACCAGCATAGCAGTATTGTCATATTTAGCAGCGTGCAAGAATTAGCATTTAGCTCAATGTTCTGCTGTGCCTATGTACAGCCTCAAAGAGCTGCTAGCATGGTTAAAGTCCCTTATTCTTGTTGTGAAACGCAGTATAATTTGCAGCTGGGTTAATTTGAGATTAATTCAGCAACTACTGAGTTGTTTTATGCTCTCATTTGCAACAAGGACACAGTGTCTTGCATTTGCTACAGCACTGAGTCCCACTTCTGCAGTGTTATTATGAGACCCACTGCTTTTCTTGGCAAAACCTGTCCTACTCTGCCTCTGATTGGCTCACTGTGATATTCTTACCCTTATCCTAATAAATCTCAGTTCTCCTTTTGAAAATAACCGTAACCCAAGGCAATCAAAACAATAGTGATAAAGGCTCATGTTTATCATATTGGTAAGAAAAAATATGATCTATCTGAAAAAATAGTTTAAAAATTAAAGCTAAGGTGATGACTTGAACTTATAGTATTGTTAAATTATCCAAGACACTGAGTGGAGAACAATACGTCTTGAACCATCTTGCTGTACCTGAAGTGTAGTCAGGAGCTCGTCTCTCACAGTTTTCACCAAATGTGCCCGTTTGGCAAACACACTTGCACTCTGTGCCTGAGAGTGCTGGCCTGGCATTGTTGGGGCAGGGAGCACACTTGCAGGTATCAAATTCGTCCATGTACTGCAGCAGGGCCTTCCTTAGGTGCCTCCTCTTTGTGACAGCACATGGGATGCCCCGAACCAGATCTATGATGGAAAGCGCCTGGACAAACATACGTACATAAGTGAATGTATATCAGCCTTTTGGAGGCTTGTAACTTTTATCATCACTTTTGAAATGACAAGACAAGTGACATTTCAGAGGTGCTTGATTTAACCTTGCTCTCGACCATATCAGGGTTGTCTAAAACAGACTTGGCCCAGTTCTTGTAGGATGTCCGGTCAGGAGCTGGGCCCTGTCTCTCCCACGCTAAAGCTGCTGCCTCTCTGGCTCGACCTCCTTTTACCATGGAGAAGGACTTCTCTGCTGCCTGAATGAAAGAGCCTGTAACAAAGACGGGTCAAAGGAATGAAAGAGAGAAGATGTTAATGATCAGATCATTTCAGTATTCTTTTCACTGGCATAAGCAGTGAACAATGGTGATGGAATAAAAGAGGTGCTCTATGAGGAAATTTTAGAAAAAAGAACCTCGATATTTCTCAGTCATCCGATTGTCAGAGCACCGGGTGACACTGCTGTGTTCGCTGTAGAGGATGACTGACCAGGATGTTTCTCTCCACAGACAGCCTCTGGTGTGCTCCTCTGTTTGACCTGTAGACGAGGACAAGTTTAGAACAGTATTTCCCAAAGTGTGAACACAGATGTAGCACATTCATTAATATATCTAGTCTATGTTCTGACAAAAACTCTTTCCTCTCGCTGCATCTGCCTGTGCCTTCTGCCCCCTCTTTTAAAGGTTGATTTGTAAATATTTGTTGTAGTGTCCATAGTTTCACAAGGACCTTTACCAGATATCAGATATTTATTAGTGTTATTATAGCAAACATCAAGGAGAGATGGAATATTTTTCAAGGAACAATTATAATCACTGAACAATAATGATTATGCAATAGTTACATGAAATAACTTGATAGTTTAAAACCATTTGTGACAACTTCTCAGGAAAAAAAATACAGTTTGAACCAAAATCTAAAACATTCTTGAAACATCTTTGCATTGAACTGTCACACAATAAAATACTGTGCAGACAGTCCTTTTTAACAAATGGCCACCTGAGGACACAAAAGGCACAGTATTCCTAGAAGAGGGTCAGGCAGTGTGGTGCAGCTGGTGAAAGACTACAAGGGCAGAGTTTCCAGCATTCAGAACATGGATTAACATTTTTTCTTTTGTTAGCTGTGGTTGGGAAACATATCTCCACTCTCAGCTTCTCATGTACAGCAGTTTGGTCAAGAACCCTTTTTAAAGCTGGGGATACTTGTTTAATGATGGTTAGCACCACAATACTTCAGGACCTTACGTACCTTATATGTAAAGCCATTTGTTGAAATACTGGGCACTCAGAGTGAAAATGTGTTGTATTTGGACGACACATCACACGACATATTCATTCATTCATACCTTTATGCATCTAAGTTTGTGTGAGAACATTTGGATGACCACTGCCTAAGCTGTCATTCTGACCCACTGACTGTGATGCTGTACCTGAGCTTCTGAGTTCCTGTCGGCTGTACTGGTACAAAAGGTCATACTGGCCACCCAATTTCCCTGTGCTGTGGTAGTGTGTCCCAAATCGCTGGAAGATGTCCCTGTAGAGGGGGTAGTTGTATTCGAGAGGAAGTGCGTGAAGGAACTGGAGGAATGGCTGTGACAGGACGAGGTCCCCCGGGTCCCTCACCTTGAATGTTGACACAGGCAGAACCTGGTGCACCCGGAAAAACGTTGAATCCTAGAGGAAGAAAGATAGGAAATGCCTAAGAAGAAGAATCATAGGATAAAGAAAAGATGCAACCAGTATTTGTGCATGTATACAGTAATATATATTTGTGTGTGTGTGTGTGTGTGTGTGCTTGCTCTTGTACTTTCATCTCTGAGGTGAAGAGACTGACTGCAGGGATAGTGAAGACTTTTTGCAAAACAGGGACATTTTGTATAGTCCTCACTTTGTTAGGGAGTGCATTACTTCAATAAAAGTCCTCATAAGTGCATCACTTCAAATGTGTTTTTGTTGTTTCATTCACTCACTGATTTCTTTGAAGCTTGAAAAGCCGCCTTGTTAGAGGTGATTTGTGTCCTGGATCTTCCACTGAAGAAAAAGATGGGGAAGAAAAAGCGGCTCCCTCCTCGCTCTCTGTGTTCAGATGAAGAGGAGCTCTTAAAACTAAGGGACTCAGAGTGCAGCGGGTGGGGCTCGGTACTGAAGTCCTCCAGCGCTCCAACCTTTACAACCACAACGACACCTATAATCAAAACTGTACTTTTCCTGAACACTTTGTTTTTACACAATTCTGTTTATGCATATGTGAGTTATACAAAGACCATTCAAATCCATGGGGACCTCCATCATCTCTGATGCGATTGCAAAACGCCTCCTTCTATTTTTTTTTTCTGTAAGTTTGTTAAAAAAAACTATTGCAGCAGATTTCAGTCAGACCTTACGCATTATGTGCCACAAGAAGTTAACATAGAACAGCTTAGCTTACAGAAACAACAACATATTAAGCTCATATTAGGATGTCCTATATGTCCTATATCTAACTTTATGACTTGGCTACACAGTTGACAGGCTAATGTCCTCTTTTATTCAATCTGTAAAAAAAAAAAAAAAATTTAAATCCTTATATCAGAGTATGCTATATATTATGCAAAATTACAGATACACAACTGTGTGGTAATGAGGCATTAGTGTTGCCAAAGCTGAAAAGAACTTTTCTGCAAACCACTCATGAACATTCTTCAGATTTGTATGTTGTTTTTTATGTTAAACTTTCTGACTTCTGGTTCTTGTGGTTATTTTAAAAACCTACTAGATAGTACTTGCAAGTAGAATTTGTACCAGCTGTTTTAACTGTGTTTTTCTAATCAAACTGAATTGCCATTCATTTCAGCTCATTCTATCGGCTTGATATTGTGTTGAGTCTTTCAAGGTGATGATTTTATTTTTCAGTTAAAGAGTTGTCATGTCCAGTGTTGGCAAAGAAAAACTGTTGTTGGTCCTTTACACGTACTGCAGTTCCTTAAAATAATGGGCGGCAGAATTAAATACTCCAAATAATAATACTACCTTTATGTCAAAGCTCTCAAAGTTGTGAGGGATTCGGTGATACAGCAGCGTGCTTTGAGGCCTCCTGATGATGCAGCTTCCCCCCATGAACATGTTGTCCAGCACAGCTCCCCTTGGCTCCTCTGCCAAAGCATCAAACCTTCAGACATACAAAAACTGTGACTTTTCTTTACAATAAGCACTATAGCCTAACAACACATCAGAAAACAGATTTTTAAGGAACATTTCAGATTAAAATCTAAAGGCGAAATTGCTGAGCAGTGAACTGGAGATGTAAATGTTTTCTTAGCAGCTCTGAATATGAAACAAAGAACTAATGTTTACTATGTGTTTTTATTGATATAATTATCCTACATAGTTTAAAGTCAGTGATGTTTACTGTTTAGGATTAATCTTTTTTTAACTGTCACAGTCATTTTTTAAATTAGCTTGTTGTTTAATCATAATTTCTTAATTTAGTCATTGCTTTATTCCGAATTATTTATGTGCTCATGTGAAAGAAAATTGAGAAATAGATGTTCCAAGATTTTTATTGTTTTAAGTGTTTAATT
This sequence comes from Acanthurus leucopareius, assembly GCA_029814765.1. NCBI lineage: Eukaryota > Metazoa > Chordata > Actinopteri > Acanthuriformes > Acanthuridae > Acanthurus > Acanthurus leucopareius. Next base: position 250,679 of record JAQMCX010000027.1, read on the forward strand.
CTTTATCAGCCTTAAAGATCAAGTGTGTAGAATTTAGTGGGATCTATTTATACATTATGGCTGAAATTAAGTATAATATCCATATGAATATTTTCATTAGTATAAAATCACTCAATAATAAGAACCACTGTGTTTTCATAACCTTAGAGTAAGCCTTTTATATCTAAATGGAGAAGGTAATCTTCTAAGTCCACAAATAGTGCAAGACATTTAGAAATGTTGTGTTTTTAAGAGGAGTGAAATGACAAAGGAGCAACTGGCAGAAAGGCACACAGGGAGGAATTTGGGTCAGTTTTAAACTCAGCAGTGACCCCTTGACTTTTAGCTTACCCATTTCCCACCAGGTCAGCCCCAGGGGCCACTCTCTTATCCGCTGGACACACAATTTTAAAGTCGGTGCAGTCTTTCTCATCAGAGTTATCTAAACAGTCGTTCTGTTGGTTGCATGTTAGCGTCGAGTTGATGCAGCGTCCTGCAGCAGAGACAATGTATTATAGAAAATAAAATTTTGATGTGCTGCTTGGTGGTTGTGTCCCAATCTGCATGTATGTATGTGTGTGCGTGTGCGTGTGCGTGTGTGTGTGTGTGTGTGTGTGAGAGAGAGAGAGTGTGTATGCCGTAACAGCAGAATAATGTGGGCCTGTGGCTGAAAAGATGTTAATCTGATTCCCTCAATCAGCAGTAGAAATGACGATTTTAACACAGTGTAAACAGAAAACAACACCACATTTAGAGGATCGCACATTAATTCTGTAACACACTAACATTACTTGCCATTATCACACTTGAAGCCGTCTCTGCAGTCAATGGGTGCTAACTTGCACTCTGTGGAGGGGTAACAGGGTCTCTCCTCCGCCAGCTCCACACTGCAGGGCGATCCACCGAACTGGGATGGCCTCTGAACAAACCGCGTCCTAAGCTGGAGCAACAACAAAAACCCTGTTCATTTTTATAGCCAAAAACCTTACCTGAGCATGTGATCATCAGCTGAAACAGGTTACTGTAAAGACAGGAGATGTAAAAGAAAGAAGACCAGACAGAAGAAACCAAACTGGCAGATATGTATTTTCTTATAAAATGTCCAAACAAGACATAATGTCAAAGGATCCACCCTCTTTTTTTATTTTAAAGTATTTAGTGCTGTATACATACGGAAGATCCGTCAGTGGGCCAAATGGAAGAACCCATTTAAAAACAAATCCTAAATTAAAAAAAGATAAGAATAACAAATAATCTTGAAATATACTGATTTTCTTAAAATATGACTATTTGGGGTAAAATTTGGAACAGTTCAGGACCATATAATTAGAACATTTCATTTTGAAAATATAATTGATAGTAAATGTGAATAATGATATGGTTCCCTTTTTTTTTTGCTTATCTACGTCAATAAAATTTTTGAGGAGACAGTGCTGGATCAGACATATGACCTCAGTATTTCTAAACTCACCTCAACCCTCACTGGTAGTAACTACATTAGTCATGTTGTGTTTGTTACTGCATTCAAAATGTTATCACTGTGCTAATAGTATGACAAAAATTTTTAATATATTTTATTTAATAGAGACAGAAACATTAGAGTTTAATTCTAATCCGTCTAGACATCTGGTTGTTTTGTGCCAATTGCACAGTGTATTATTTTATTATAATAACAGTTAGTTTTGAATGTGTCTAATAACTTAAACAACAAAGAAAAGTCATCTCTTTATGCTAAACTCATGACATGTATCTATCTCTCACCCAGTGCTGTGTGTACTGTGTGCATGTTGTAATAGCTAATTGAACTTTTTTGCATTAAGCATTTAGACCACCGATGTATTCAGCCTTTCTCAATCAACAAGAAATTTGAATATGCATACTAAATCAATCAAAGTGAGACTTGATATAACACTACCTATTAAACCTCTAGTTAAAAATAAGGTTTTAATTACTTAATGAAGATACTGAAATACCTGACACTCAGAAAACTGAAAAATGTACCAGTGATTATCGTGTTACATGTAAGGCAGTGTTTTTCCTTTGTATTTAGCTTTGTCTTTTTTCAAGTCTGAATAATACACTACAGCCTCAGAGACACAGCTCTCATCAGAGGGAATATATCAGAGTTTTTAGAGTGATTTATGCTTCTTGCCTGTTTCTTGGCACAGGGCGAGCAGTCAGACCAGGGCCCGAAATCTGACAGCATGCAGTTGATTGGACAGGTCTGCTCGTTACAAGATCTGCTGTCGTACCTCTGGCACAGCTGATGGCAGCTGCTCTTCCAGTAGTAACCATCATTAGTAACAAACATCCTGTCAAAACAGTATCAAGGTCACTTTTACATGTAGCAGCTGTTGGTTACGTCTGCATTTGGTGATTGTGCTTCACAACAATATCTTAAAACAACAGAGGCAAAAAAAATTCCTGATATTAGTGTTCTATATTTCCTTTGCTGTTTTTTCAGCAATTTTCATTTGTTAAATACGTATTTTAAAAAGCCTTTACTCCTAATTCTGTCTGTGCTGTGTCTAACTTGCATCTGTGATGTCTCATCTGTGTCTGTACTGTTGTGTCCACTCACACGTGTCTGTGCAGTCTTGCTGTCTCACCTTTGCCTCTGCTGTGAACCATGGTTGCAGGTCCTGGTGCAGGCGGACCAGGGTCCCCAGGCGTAGCGCTCACAGAAACAGGCCAGGCCAGCTGATATCCAGCAGAGGAGCTGGAGCAGCAGGACCAAACGGGAGGAGGAAGCCATCAGGGAAGTTCAGACTGTTTTCACCTCCTCTGAAAGGCGTTTGATGACAAGGCTGGAATCAAAAACTGGCTAAAGCTGTTTATTTATTTTATTTTTTTATTTATAGATTTGAAATTTGTTTGGATTTTTATTGAGCTAAATTTATTGTGCATTAAGTGTATAATGTAACCGCATTATCAAAAAAGATCAGGTCAAACAATATTTATTCCCCACTGAAAAACCTTTCTCAACATAAGAAAATGATGACTAGATCATGAAGACATCCATGAAACCAAACTGTAGAAATCAAAATGCTAAAATATTTTGATCTTGAACATTAAATTTTTAAAGTGATTAATTAAACTTTTTGCATTGCATAAAACTCTCGTATGGACTATTGCAATGTTGCACAGAAAGTTTTGCATGTCATATGTTTTGCATTAAGTTTATATTTTTGATGCACAAACAATACTTTTAAGAAAATCAGGACAAATTTGTAGTTCTAGCACATTTTATTAAAAGAGTGAATTAAGTGTTAACGCATGAAAGAGTACTTAATAAAAAAAATGTTATTAATGTGGTTTTTAATTCTTAAAGTTTAGTTCAGTAATGTTCATTTAATAAAAAAAAAAATCTGCAAAAACAGACTCACCACATGAACCAATGTCCTCTCCAGCAGAAATTAAAGCGTAAAGTTAAGTGGCTCCTGTATTTGACAGTTTATTTATGCAGTTAAGAGTCCTCTCACTAAGTTCACTCTGCACTGCAGGCAGAGCTGAATCTGACTTGAGGTCTGTGTCTGAGTGGACTGCAGCAAGAATAAAACCCCCAGCTCAGGGGGAAAAAAAGTTTTTTTTTTGTATCTACTATTGCCCAATCTGTGTTCAGAAGCATCTCACAAACGAAACTAAAAGTATTTTTGTTAATAATAATAATAAGCAGAAAATATAGCAGGACATTAAGTTCTGGCATAACCCTTAAGGCCCTCATGTTACGGGAAGTAAAGTGTTCTGGAGTTTCCCAGCTGTAGAGACATAAAGCAGATGGTTTGTGTTAGTTAGAGGTACTGAGGGGGAGAAAACTTGTGCAATCTGATCTCCAAGTTGTAAAAGGGCCACTGGTGAATTTAGCCTGTTTTGTAAAAACGTAACACTGTGACTGAAACTACAAATACGCATACAGAAAAAGGCAACAGCAGATAAATGGCAAAATACTAGAATAAAAAGGATATTTTTAAAATATGGAGGAAGTGGAGCATCTTTTTTTTTTTTTTTTTTAAAAAGTCCTCATAGAAAAACTGATGTTTTGCACTTAGAGGATGCACAACTGAATTATCACCGAAAACCAACTTCATTGGAAAGTCAGAACCAAATTCAGTAAAGCCTATAAAAAAGAAAAAAAAAAGTTTGAAAAATGAATTTCACAAGGACAATATTAACTTTATTATTCTGTTTTTGTTTGATTACTTAAGAGTAATACTTAAAGTATCCTGGGAAATTATTTTTTTATGTCGTCCATGAGTGAGATTGGAAATCAATATCATGTCATTAGGACGTGATTAGCCTGGCTTAACATAAAGACTGAAAGCTAGGGGGAAACAGCTAACATTTTTCTGTCCAAGGCTCAAAATGATACATCTTGTAATGTTAGATAATCTTATGCAAATTTAAATAACACATTATATCTAATTTATATACTTAGAGCAAAAAAATATATGTGAAAGCAAAATGTATGGTCACAATAGGAGTTTCATGCAGCGTAGGGGTGATTAACTGTTGTTTGCCAAAAAAAAAAAACCCAGAAAAAACAGACATCAGTAAACATTGTTAAAACTGAGCTACTTTGTCTCCTGGACAATGGGTTTCAAACAGGTTTTTAATTGGATGTCTGAAATAAGCTCTGTGAACACAAGTTTAAAGATTTTCATGTTAAACTGGGCTAACCACCATCTGACATCACTCATGTTCATAAGAGAGACAGCCATCCTCCCATCTCACTCTTAGAAAAAGCGGAAATTACTGTTATAAAATGTTGAACTATTCCTTTAAGAAAAGAGACAGTTATTATCTTATTTGTATATAAAACTTTATTCACATTATAAAATGTCCCGAGCTGTACATAGGGATGTGGATTCTCCACATTGCAGGACTCACTAACAACACATGGCCTAAACATATACATGCCAAAACAAAGACCTTAGCAATGTTGGAAATCACTACTTTTGTTCACATCAAAGCAAAAATAACTTTCACAAACACTAATTTACAAGTTACATTACACAGACATTCAATGGGAAAATGCACAGGTAAAAAGGCATAAGAATGAGAATATATGACTTGTGTTTGTGTGGCTTTTCCAATTCAGCTGTTGTATGTGAAGCATCTACAGAGTCATTGTAATGGAAAACTGAAGCTGAGAGGAGGAAATGTTCTTTTTCAGGGGAGACTGCTAATGACATGCTGCACATGTATATAAAACTAGTCTAACATTGCTAGCCCTATCTCCACAGTGTTGGAAAAAGGTCCAATTGCACACATTATCATTTTGCTATAGGGGGTAAAAATGCTCTGGCTTGTATTTCTTTGAAGCAAACCAGCTGAATCTCTGACCAATCACAAATGTCTTAGTCAGCACAAGGCCAGGATGAAGTGATGATGCTGTTGCACAATAATGACACGCTGCCAACAGCAGAAGGGGGGGAGAATTCTATCCAAGAGCAGGCTTTTACACACAGTGAACATTTAGTGAGTCAGACTAGTATAAAACCAGACTAAAAGCTTAGCAGGTTTACCCTAAAGTCTGCAATGATTCTCACACCTCAAAAGGATAAGGGGTGAATGAATGCATATCAGAATGAATAGCATATTATTGATTCTGTAAGAGTATTACATTTTTTTTCATCAGGAATTACTTTTTAAAAGGGTTGAAAATAAAAAAATAGAAAAAAATCTCAAATACCAAGAGTAAAATATCTAATTTTATGATCAGACTGAAGCATTTTTATGACTGTTATGAGATATTGTTTTTTTAATTATGACTCTTTCTTGTATTTCTTAGACCCAGTTAAGATCCAAGTTTTATGACACCACAGTTTCAAAATTTTTGCAGTGGTCTGAACTGGCCTGAATCAGCTTGAGACAAGCTGGCTGACGGTGTCGCCAACAACTCAGCCTGCTGGATTGCCAGTGGATGGTTTCAGACAACATGTCATAACAGCCAGTAAGCTCATAGCAGAGTCACCTGATAAAGTCATTTACAAGCTGTCAGCTATTTGTATATAATGGATTTATTCACTTGAGAGTGTGATTGTAATCAGGAATTTTTATGTTCTATGTACCCACTTTATTTTCTGGATGTCAGTCTTATTAGTTCCTGACATTTTCTGGGTACAAGTGTAAGTTTATGCATGTTGCACTAATGGCAGCAAAATCCTCAGCCTTCATCCTTTGGGGATCATGAAATAGAAATATACGTAAATTTGATGAAAGCATCATTATCAGTAAAATATACCACATATGGCCAATAGTTTTTCAAGTTCCCTGATAATAATAATAATAATAATAATAATGGACAATCATCCTGCCTCAGTCTGCATAAGATATCTAAAAGTAAAATATTCAGGCAAAGCTTTGTAGAAGCTTGCTACTTGATGCTTTTGATCTTTTTACACACATACTTGAATTATCTCTAATTCCTTTTTTTCTATAGATAAAGAAAAGTCAAGATTACAGTCCAGTTAAGTATATGCATCATAACAGTGTAGATGAACTGCTTTGTATACAGGGTGTCACACAGCACAGCCAAATAAGAGTCTCACCTGGCAAGAGCCTCCAATAATGATATTCAGATGAAATACATCAGGAGGTTGTTGGGACTAGAACTCTTCGCATTGTGACACATTCAGACATGGATGTGAGACACAAGCACAGTGAGACAGCTGGAAATATATATATGCCAGTGCATAGTCTGAATATGTACATGTTCATACTCTTTCATTATATAAATTGGCACAAAACAGAAAGAAAAGGAGGGAGAAGGCTGAATATGTATTAATACAAACAAACAAAAAATCATGATGTTGCAAAAGTGGCTTACTCTAAAAAAACAGAGTTCTGCAAGAGCTTTAAACTAAACACAAACCCAACCCATGCCTGTCTCAAAGACGTGTTAAAGCAGAACCTGAATGGTCCTAAGAACAGTTAATCAGAATTGTATTTTTTTTATCCTACTCTGACTCATAGCATTACTTTTTTCACTGTACCACTTGCTTGAAAATTCCCAAATAAAATGTGTTCAAATATAAACAAACTAAAACTCAATCCAAGCCCAAGATTTTACCCAACAATACAGACCCAAACTACACAAGCTAAGACTCAAGAAGACTCAAGAACCATTGAAGAGATAAAATAAAAGAAACATGAAGATGAAAAAGACAAATGGGTCACAATCAGGTAACAGATACACCAAGATTACAATTTCAGATAATATGAAAAAAAAAACCAATGAATCTGAACAAGAACAAAAGTAAATCTCTTATTTAGTATCCATGATCAAACATGATAAAAGTCCTCCTCTATGTGTGCTGACTGTGCTGCCTCAGACTCTCAGCCTGACACCATGCAGCAGAGTCCAGGGAAGCGTCTCTTTCTCTGTCTGATCGGCGGCTGTGGAGTCAGATTCAACAAGCTGCTGTCATCTGGAACAAACAGACACTTTGAAATCAGGCATCACATTTTCACAAAGAGCTGAAGTCCAGTGTCAGTGTCTCCTAAGCTTTTAACTTAACTCTGAATATGAAGCGGTGTTTACCTGTGAGCCCTCATCACAGTTTGTACATGACTTTGGAGTGGTTTCGTAAATATTTATTTATTCTGTTTTATTGATTTTTTTAGATTGATTTTTTACTTTATTGTTACTCAATTTATCTTCATCCTTATGGCTTTTATTTGTAAATACAATTTCCAAAATTAGTCCTGGAGTTTGACCCCCCTAGTTAGACAAATAAAATATATTGAAGAGGGAAACTTAAGTGAGTGGTTTGTTCAGTTTTATTTTATTTCCTGGTTGGTCCTTTTTTTCATTTTGTAAGTAATTCTAGAAAGCTAGCAAAATATAAAAGCAGCATTACCTCGGGTCACAAGCTCTGCATCAAAGACAAAAGATTATTTGTTTGTGTACTGATCAGTAAAATCTGAACACATCATTTTTTCACCAAATAATAACACTTGTTTTCCAAGCCCTGTATGGCTCTAGCTCTGTTTACAATCTCAAGATACCAGATGTTAATGATTTCAGACACTGTTGCCAAAAAAAAAGAAAAATTTAAATAGAGTGAGGAAAAGAAATAATTAGTAGTTGATGTAAATGTAGAAGACACCTGCAATGCTTCTTTGAAATGTTACACTAATGATGTTATAAATTAAATTTCCTCCGTCACAAACATTACATACCTTGGTTTTTCAGTGGCAATGGCATCGTGTCCCTGAGTTTGCTGAGTAGGTTTCGCATCTCTCGCATATCTCTGTGGAAACAAAGAAACGCTGACTCAGCAGACAGCCACTTGCAGTGTGGATGAATACATTTGAATTGGCAACAGTTGGGGAAACAGTTTGCACTGCATCAATAAACAGAGTCAGAGTGGATTTTTAAGAAGCAGGTGGAGTTGGTGTACCTCTCTATATTCTCAATATCAGTTCCCACCAGCCACTGCTCCTGAAGAAAGTCGATGGGGGAAGACGATCGGTCTTCCAGGATGGGCACATCCGAGTTTTCATCCATCCTGAAGTCCACCTTCGGCTCTGAATCTGTTCCTTGTGATCCAAACAAAGACAGTAGCCATGAGGCATAACTCTGACACATTCAAAATAACTATATCTTTAAAGAAATGGATGATTTCTTTCCAGAACTTGGAATTTTCATTACAAACTATTTCAATGATTCTATCTTACTGTGAAAATTGTTTTGTAAGTTTAGTAAGATCTTTATTGAGCTTATAACTGGTGTAAAAATGAAAATTTTCAACAATCAGTGAATAATTTCTCAAGTGTTAAATATTTTGTGGCCCTGCAGGGACTGACAGGCATATTCTCTTCCAATTCATATAAACAAATCATGAGTTGTATTTTTATAGTTTTCTTTAAATAAATGTAATAACTGTTTCTTTTTTTAATCTAAAAATATTTGATTCTAACTTTACGTTTTTATAATCTCTCATTTGAAATACAATTAAAAGGAAATGCTCCATCTGTACATGCAGATGAAATTATTGCTCTCTACTGCTCTCTGCTGTTTCAACAGTGTGTGAACTAAAGCCTTTTATCCTCAGATATCATCCAACAGCCTAAATAATGTGTGTAGGTCAAATGGGAGTAGAGTTTTTGAGGCCACATCATATTTAAACTATGATATATATTTTATGTATATATATCCTGATCACAACATAATGAAAAGTGTTTTAGTAAACAAATTCCAAGACAAATTGTTAAAGTGAGTGACTGCCTAGCAGCACAGGACGAAAAACACTTTCAACAGATGAGAAATATTGATTGGTTTACAAAGAGAATATCAGGTTAAATTGCCTTGATAAGCCTTTTGAATTAAAACATGTATTATATTTACACCGCTGAAATGCATTTGAAGTCATTTCATAACTGCATGCAGTACTAGATAATCAATTTCCAGACATACTTAGGACTTTTCATGTGCAATGCTTTACAATTAAAAGAATGCATGTGATTTATTTTAGTATCAACAACACTGAAGATTGTTCAGCAAATGTTTTTTTCTCTTTCTATATGACCCTCTGCCACACAAAATAATTTACTGGAGTTGACTGAACTGTCGTATGTGATCGTATGTGTTTGTAATTATTTATCTAATTCCCCCATGAAGGACTTATAATAATGCAGCAGCGAGAAAAACACCCGAAGCAGCTACTTGACAATGTGTTGAGGGGTTTTGAGGGGTGTATGAGAGAGAAGGAAGGTCTTAGTTGTGAGAGCATAGTCATGGTTTAAATAACATTTTTACAGTTTGAGATACTGCATACTACAAATACTGTGCTGAAATACTGTAATACTGCTTGATAACTGAGGGTTAACAGCAGGGCTTTCTTTTCCCCACAGTACTGCTACTATTTCTGCCATTGCTGTAGACAATAACAGTATAACTTGTTGTCTGTTGTCAATCATATGTCTTCCTTGTTTGGCAAATGTAGGTCCACACATCCTTAAAATAGATCAAACTGTATGCATGACAACTTGTAATTTTGTTATAACACTGATTATTATCAAATTATATATTAATTTATTTTATCCACATATGAGCTGGTGTGAGAATGCAGTATGAGATTTTTGTCCTCACTAATAATTGAAATAAAATTGTGATAATTGTAATAATAAAATTTGTGCTCTTCAGTGTCATGTGAGCTTTTTTAATTTGCTTTATTTTTGTGGGGTTTTTTTAAGAAGAGAGGAATAAGAATGGGAGGGAAAAATGTGAAACATAAATGTATTTATGTCACATTCCATAGCATTAACCACCCGAGAAATACTCAGATGCTTTCTTGAAGTCCAGCACCACAGTTTGACCGCAGTAAGAGTTGTTTCTACTTGGCCTTTTGGCTTTGGAACAACCCGAAGAACTTCAGGCTGTAAATTCCATCTGTTGTTATGTGCTTTTTTAATCAGGATTTATTGCTGTTTTATTTACTCTATGAATTCTGTATTTTCTTTAAAATTATATAAATTCAGTGTTTGATTATTGTTACAAGATAGACATTTTTCATGGTAGACTTTTTGATTTGTTGAAGAGGGAATGGCACAGGTAACAACATTAACAATAACTCTGTTCTATTTAAGTATCTCTATTGAAATAATATTTTTTGCTATTAACACCTGTGGTTTCAATGTGTCATGTCATGATGTCCTCTGTGAAAAATGTGTATTTCTACTGGCTTTAATCTTTTCTTATCGATAGTCAGATATTTTCTGTGACATTTAGTATCAGTGCTATAAAATAAAGAGCAGGCTGATTACCCCCATGGTCCTCATGCTGGCCATGTGATGCACATGGTGCTTAAATTCATTTAATCTGTGCTCGTGGCTTTTTCAAAAAGTCCTCAAGTGACTTAAATGCTGTCAATGTCATTTTGATAACATTAGGATCAAATTCAGTAGGGCTTGAAAGTCTTGTAGTTTTAAAAATTCATGACCATCTGTCCAACGTGATCAACTCTTTTGAAACTGGCTTCAAAAGTAACATGGACTTTCATTGCTCTTTTATTTTTTTTTTCTTGAAATGTTGCGACATGTAAATAATGGGATTCTTTTAGAGGCGGTACTTTTTCTGTGCAGCTGCAGCACCCCCAGCAGGCACATGGATTTGAGCATCTCCGTTATGAACATCTCCAGGCAGCACTGCAGCTGGATGAAGAGCCGACAGATCTCAGGGTGGATCTCTCCGTCCTCTGGACTGTAGCACAAAGAGGAGGAGGGAGAGGAAGGGGAAAAGATGAGGAAAACCAAGAGGAGGATGACAGAGAGGAAAGATAAAAGGATAAAAGAAAAAAAATGATCAGATTGGCAGAAAAAGGGGATGTGTCCTTTACATTCAAGCTGACCAGGTTCAAAATACATGCTGTTAATGATTTTATTATACATGAACAAAATTCACTTGGAGATACTTAAAACTTCACAAAGACATCACTGTGAACCTTTGACAAAGTTCTAATTCATCACCAGGGTTTTATTAGAAAAGTCTTCACTGCTGTACCTACAGAAATAATATGGTATTAACTCAAACAAATTATTTCAAAAATACTTTGTATTTTTAAAATAAGAGTATTTCCTTACACTTTTTGTTCATTTAAAAATTCATCCTTTTACTTCTATACTTTTTCTTTTCACTTTTTAGTAAAATATATCACTTCAGTTTCTCTTTTCTGTTTCTGTTGTTTTGCATTCTGTTGTTCTACTGGCAATTTTTGTTAGATTTGTTTAGAAAAATGTCATGTAGATTTAATACTTGGGGTGATTTGTAAGAGTTGGATAAGGTAGAAGAGTATGAATTATGGTGTCATTACCTGTACTTGTAGTCTAACTCTTTGAATGATAATGCAATGAGTTTGTACAGGGATTTGAAAACTGCAAGTCAGCACTGTCTGAGAAACTGGACTACATCGGCCTTCATAGATATATTCATAGATACATCTGTCTCTACAAAGCTTGAATTCATTATCCTACTTCCTCAGTATGTTTTAAGAAGGATCACCCCTCCACCTCCTTATGAGCCTCTGACATGGAAGTAGCAGATGACTTAATGATATTCTCCCTCTGCTTTAGGACAAAAACTCATCAATCACCACTGTTTTATTTTTTTAATCATTGTTTAGGTGATGATGTACATTCAAAAGGATAGCTACACTATCCAGAACAAAAGTATATTTCAGTCATACAGTGTGAAGGATCGTATTTATAATCTCCTTGAGGGCAAAAAAACAGAAATACACAGTGAGGGAAAGAGATGATTCATTACAAGCTATAAACTTTGAAAAACACTTTGTTCCAAAACAAACAAACATTAAAAAAAACCTCTTCTTACCCTGAAACAGAGATGTCAGCCAGGTCCTGGTGTGCCGCCCGGGCCATGGAGCATCCCTTAGACCGTGTGTGGTGCATCTGAGCCCGCAGAGACGGACAGTCGGCCGAGATCTCCCCGACGGATATGACCTGCTCTCGGTACAGAGCTACGAGGGTGTTGAATTCTTGGACAGTCTGTAGAAAAATAACCACCGACTGAACAAAGCGAAAGCAAGTGATCTTTAGAACGAAGTCAACGCTGCAATAAAAAATCTACCCTCAAGGTGTCCCAGAATGTCTTACTTTTGTCTCTTTTGCTTTACTGCTGCACCTGCACAGGATAAAATCGGTTGCATCTGGTAAATAAGAAAACCTTACCTTTGGTGCAAAGCTACGCTTGACACGCACATTTTTTTGCCCCTAATCGTTAACAGAGATTATGTCGGAATTTCAGCACTCACCATCCTGCTGCAGTCCACGGCCCCCTCCGTGCTCTCCCGGCGCTCCGGCTCCGTCTGCGCCCCTTTACTGACGGGAAAAATTATCCCTGCGGATCTTGGGCGCTTTTTCCGCCCGTACGGTGCAGAACACATGCATGCACAGCAACCACAGGAGCCCAACCAGACGCAGAAAGAGGGATAGAGGGAAAGAGAGAGAGAGAAAGAGAGAGAGGGAAAGAGATAGAGTGATGTCCTCTATTTTCTGCCGTGTCCTCTATAAAGCAGAAAAAAGACCCACTTAGATGCAGCAGGTCCGCAGGTTGGGTTAATACTTTAATGTCTTCGCGTGTGTGTCGTTATTCCCAGAGTAGGACCGTGGAGCGGGCCGGACGGACCCCCAGCACCTCCCTCTGCATCTCAGCTGAGAGGAGAGTCACCTTCAGCCCCTCCTGAAGGCCGATAGGGAGACTCCTCCGTCTTCCGCCGCGCGCTCACGTGTAAGGAGGATTCAGAGAGAGCCAACAGCAAAACAAGTCATCACCCACCGACTGACAATTAACTGTTTAGGAGCACCAGCCAGTGGTCCTGAATACCAACAAGAGCAACTTCAGTCTGACATTATGTTAGAAAATTGAATGATGATGCATAAAGGCTTTTTTGCGTGCAGAGACATTTTTTGCATCACAAAAAAAAAAAAAAAAAAAAAAAAAAAAAAAAAAAAAAAAAAAAAAAAAAATTTAAATTTTTTAATACAAT
>JAQMCX010000027.1:267038-284296 GCA_029814765.1 Acanthurus leucopareius
GCGATTAATTTCGATTAATTAATTACAGACCCTATAATTAACGCGATTAAAAATTTTAATCGAGTCCCACCACTATTCCAACTACTTCCTGTGTAACTAAGGTGTTAAGGGTTGAAGGGTGCTCATGAAAAATATAAGTCCTGCTCACTTCCCCAAGAGGCTATAGAGTTCACTAAAACCCTCAACATGAAAGTGCTGAAAACATCACATAAAATCCCAGTGTTTCAGATATGCGTGTTCAGACAGAGTGTGACTCTGAAGGCAGCATGACTGCTTTGCTAATTCACTCAGGGTAGTGTTAACATGTGTTCTAGCAAGTTGAAAATGTTTTAATGAAAAGTTTGAGCATATCCAACGGCCTGGTGAATCTGCTTCATAAACACAGAAATATGAGAGAAAAAAATAGAAATGAAAGAAAGAACTGGAGTCTCTGGTGAGTTCTGAGATCAGTCAGAGTATGAGTTACCACACACAGGCACACAGAGCACTTCCTCAGCAGTCAGTGTGCCTGTCATTGGCTAGCTTGAAGCTTATGTGCAGTTGCTTGTTGGCTATTTAAAGTGAATAAACACAAAGAGTGTAGTTTCAAATAGTGAAAGTAAATGAGACAAATTTTTGCTCTCTGTCTGAACACAGACGGCTTGTCCTTTGTTTTTTCATATTATATTTTCTGGTATTTGCCTATATTAGTGATGGTGACAGTTTAGCTACCAAAATGCCCCAAATTTACACTAGATTTTTCTTTTTGTCATTACTATGAAAACAATAAAATGGGCTAAAATGTGGAAGAATATCAATAAAATTTGATCATTAAAATGATAGTTAGCTAGAGTTCTGATTAATGAAGATGACCTTTAAATCACTGTACATACCAGCACTTCCTCGTCCTGTTCGGCCACGCTGTCAGAGATGGATCTCCCTCGGAGGAACAGGGCTGAATCAGAACCCTCCTCGTGGACAGCCATGGTCTCTGGAGAAGACTCCACGTCCTCAACATCCTCCACAGTTTGCAGCAGCTCTTGGCGCAAAGGTGATGGTGTCCTTCCAGAAACAAATGAGAGGCAGGCGACAGCGTTGACAGAGGCTTCACCATTAATGTCACACTGCTGACTCGTGGGATACGACAATGGTGACTGTAAAGACTCATCCGTCCCTGCCCCCATAACTTCGACAGCAGACTTGTTTGTGGGGCCTACAGGGCAAAAACAAGACGACCTGATGGTGGCATCAGCTTCCAAACTGCACCGTCTCCTATGAGAGATGCAGTACAGAGGGCTGAAGGAAAAAGAATGGGTATTTTCACTGTCAGCCAGTGAACCAGAGGCCTCTGCAAGGCTGCTGTGAGACATGACAGCAGCACAGTTAAGCTGTAAACTGTCCAGTGCAGTCCTGTTAGATTCAGCCTTCTGCTCTTTGTTCTGAGAGCCTTCTGTCAGCAGACAGGCTTGTTCCTGTCTAGGCCTCATCCTCCTCGGCTGGACGATGAGAACGTAGTGTTTGTGGTCACGATCCACTCTGCTTTTGTTGAGGTGGACAGTTGCGTCCCGGCCACAGGGACACACACTGCGGTTAATGAAGTTAAAGCCACCGAGGCGAGCTGCACAGTTTTGGCAGTTGAGCTTTCCAACAGTCCACTGAGCCTTGAAAGCATTAACAAAAAAATCATAACTACATCTTAAAATGGTTTAATACTTTACAGAAAATAATATACAAAATTAATCCATTCACTTTAATGCATGATAAAACAGCTGCAACTACGGTTTCTCATTTCTTAACAATGAATCAGTTTATTTTTCTATTAAATGGAAATCAGTAAAAATAAATGAAAAATTCCCATCACATGCCCAGAATGACTCTTTTCAGTTATTATTATCCTGTCTGCCCAACAGTCTAAAAAACCAAAATACTCTGGTTACAAGAACATAAAAAAATCAGAAAATCCTCACATTTGAGAAGCTAAAAACTGAGAGATGTGGCAGTTTGGTTTGAATAATTACTTAGAGCATTTACAGAGTATCAGTGATATGAAAACCCATCCAGCTACACGATGCTGCTGTCTGGCAAGAGATACATTTGCACAGGTACTTGTGAGACTGCAGCTGCAAGATGTACAAGTAATATATAAGTTAAAATTATGTATAGTAATATATACTTATATTGCATGAGGAAAATAAACTAGTATTATCCTTTGTGCAATTATTTGTTTGACAGGTGATGAACTTGCCCCTTTTATCACAATCATCGTCCAGGAAATGCCTCATTTCTCACAGCAGAACCTTCAGCGCTAAGCTGACAGTGACACACTTACCTGGTGAACTGAGGTCAGTATCCACTCTGGCAACGTGTCAACATTCACATGCCAAATATTGCAAACAGTAGCTGAGCTTTCATCTGTGTCCTCAACCTGCTTCCAGATAAACAAAAAACACACAATCAGCAGGGGGACGGTTTCAATCTGACCCAGTTTCTCTGACATCTTGTTTTTATGACTGAAACAACAAGCTGTTATCTTTGAGCTTCTCCAAACCTAATGACCTGAAACCACTTTATGGCTGTGATTAGAGCAGGAACCAAGGTCAGTTTTCCTGATCAAATAATCTCTCCATTTTAGTGGAAATTTTTTTTGATTAATCACTTAGTTTAACAAAAAAGACGTAATAATGAAAACCCCCAAAACTATTTCTGAGAGCAAACAGTGACGTCTTAAAGTAATACAAAACAGAGAAACGGCAATAAATCCTTCAATTCTGAGAAGGTGGGTACACGGAGGGTTTAACATTTTACTTTAAAAAATATCTTAGACAACTACCTAAATCACTTGTGAATTATTAATTTCCTAAATATTGATAAAATGATATTTAACTCATCATTTAAGCAATAGTTGTAGATATGACAAACACAGTCAGTCAAAATGCATGCAAGAAGTGAGTGTTTTCACAAAGAGCAATTCAAAACTAAAATTACAAAACAGATACACAAAGTTTTCACTGACCACTGACAAACATGTCGAGTCTATGACGCCTTTCCGACACTTCCTGCAGCGGAGCATGGTTCCCTCTCTTCTGCCTCTATGACCCCGAATTTTCAGTAAAGCTATTAATGAAAAGATATTTAAAACATAGTCAAGATGTGCAACTACAAACACACCTGCACTAATAAAGACTATTACACTTATACTTAGTTTGATTTAGTTCAGATTTAGATTACGCTTGGGATAAAAATAAAAAAAAAAAAAAAATTCAGTACTATATTTTAAAAATACTGTAGAAAGACAATTTAACACATTTTTTATTAGTTAATTGATTTTGTCTTGAAACATACATTTACATATGAAGCAACATAATAACATATCTTGTAGGACTACGATTATATTGATGTGGATATTTTTTAAGTATTCAGAGAGAAAAAATCTATAGTTAAATGCAAAAGAATGCAACACGAAACACATGAACAATGTATGTGTACATATTTCAGTCGTGTGATTGTTGAACAAGTCATTCTAAATCAATGGGAATTAACTGTGCTGCTTAGTTAACCTAAACTCCGCTGGTTTCAGGCTTTCTACCACATTTTCGAACCTGGATGCAAAGGTTTGCCTCCCCTCAGACATAAGAGCATCAGTGAAGTCTAACATAGATGTTGTGTGTTAAAGTCTGGCTCTCAGTCGGTGCTCCGCTTCATCCTACAGGCGTTGGATAAGGCTGAGGCCGGGGCTCTGCAGGCTAATCAAGATCTGTCATGTGTGGAGAGCATGTTTCACTATTGTACATTTATCGGGTTAAAACCATGAAGAACCATGAACCAAAGGTATGTGAACAGGACACTTTCTGCTAGCCAGGAATTTAAAATGTATGTCAACGTTACTATGCCCTAAACACTGTTTACATATGGGTAAGACTATGGCATGGTAATAACTTAAAGTTAGATTTCTTAGCAGGTCGGGATTTGTCGTCTTTCTCACAGTGTTCGACCTACAACAGCGAAATTCCTCTTAAGTCTTCCAGGTTTAGCGCATCCAGTAATGTTACATATCACGGGGGGAGAGTGGAAACAAATGCACTGCTAACTTAGCATTGACCACAACAACAGGCTTTCTGATGGCGTTTCCTCCAAAAATAACAATATGAAGCCAATGACAATCCGCACAACAGTGTTTCTATTTAAAGGTTTACCTACCTGATAACTAGGGAGATTTTTGGACTCTGAAACACAGTGATTACGAAGAAAACTTACAAAACAAAACGTACAAAAACGTACAAAAACAAGACAGTAAGCAGCTTCTGGTTGTACGCATGGCCACAACGTCACGAAAACTGAGACACTACGGCAAGCCTCGTAGACCAAAAAAAAGAGACACACACTTCGCTCTAAAAGGTTAAACGTTCAATTCACCAACATTGCAGAGGAGACAGGACAAGAAAGGAAAATGCAAATGAACACAATGCCATTTAGTGTCTTCTAGCTTTTCAAATAGTCCTCAATAGGACATTCTTAAAGAATTACATTCAGTTACTCTGCGGTGGCCAAAACAAGTTATCCTGTCGTTTAGAAATTGTTTACAACTTCTGGTCTGGCCTGAGTGAACACAACAGAAACTACGTAAACAAAATTTAGAGTAAATGAACGAAGTGATTTAAGAATTTTTAAAATCAAATAGCAGGAAAAGTTTTGGACTACTAACTGGGCGAGGTGGCAAACAGCGCTAGTGTGCTGGGAGCACATAGGCTACGTTTTTGTTGTATTACGGTTGCTAATTTTTTTTTCTATTCTTTTTTGTTTGCATTTTTTTAAATAATTTGATTAACATCATCCCCATGTAGTATTGTAATTACAGTTGATTTATTCATTTACTGTTATATTTAGGGCTTTTACACAAAAATAACCAATCCGCATCTCTTATTCTGTAGCCTTCATAATTGGAAATAATGACTCATCTTTATTTTTAAAATCACATTCGAAGTGATGTTGGAAATAGAAACAATAAATATAAAATTTGGGAATATAAAAACGACTGCATTTTCTAAGTGCTATGAAAGAGGACTAGCGCCAGGTGGCAGTGTTACACCTGGCGGCCCCAGAGCTCTTACAGTGGTGCTGACAACAATATACTGACACCTCATCATTTGTAACTTTAAAGTTAACTGTGATTAAGGTCTAGAGATTAAGGGTAATATTTGAACTGCTTACAAGCTAAACTAAGAGCATTTTTATTTTAATTGTTCTGTTGTGCATTTAAAAAAACTGTAGCCTGTAGCCTAAATTTTGCACATTTGAGAAAAAATATTCCGCAACATTTCCAAATGTCTATTCACTATTTCCATTATTATTATGTCTATTATTTTTAAGAGTATTACAGGAGTTGTAATGGCATCTTTTAGAGAGAATGAATGTTTGTTTGAAATTGCGGTAATCTATTCTAAATAAACAGTTCGTAAAAAAAATTAAAAAATAAAATAAAAAAATAGGCCACAAATCAGTTCACCGACTTAAATAAAATTAGACCAAAAAATGTAAAAGAAGCGAAGAAAAATTTGAAAGCTGCAACACAAACTGCTGAACTTCTTTTTCCACCAAAACGGCTAAATCTGAAAAAATACGAAATTCAAGCAAAGTTGTCTTTTGCCAGTTTGTATGAAGTTTACATCTACCACATCTTTACTGCCTCCGCTGCCGACTAAACAGAAACAAAAAGCCAGACTCTGTTACATCCTCAAAGACAAATGACGCATTTTCCATCACTGGTATAAATACGCAGCATCATTCTCCGTCAGCAGCCGAGACTCGCAGTTGAGACTCTTTGTGATGGACTGAACAGTCCAGACATCCAGTATGCGCTCTTCAAGGTGCGACGGTGTGATGCGCACCAGACTCTCCACCGAGTAAAAGACGCTGTCCAAGCACCACGAGTTTACCAACAATGGAGGACACAAACAACACAACTGCCTGGTCTCTGTTTGATAACCCGTACAACAAAACCCCCAAACCTGAAGATGAAGAAGTGAAGCTGAGTTATCAAGTGGTCACATCCTTCCTACTTGGTGCGCTCATCCTGTGCGCAATATTTGGGAACTCGTGTGTAGTTGCAGCCATCGCCTTGGAGCGGTCTCTCCAGAATGTTGCCAACTACCTGATCGGTTCTCTGGCTGTCACCGATCTGATGGTGTCGGTGCTGGTGCTGCCTATGGCAGCGCTCTACCAAGTCTTAAACCGGTGGACTCTTGGGCAGGTTCCGTGCGACATCTTCATCTCTCTGGATGTGTTGTGCTGCACGTCCTCCATCCTGCACCTGTGCGCCATCGCGCTGGACAGATACTGGGCGATAACTGAGCCCATAGACTACATGAAGAAGAGGACGCCGAGGAGAGCCGCCGTCCTCATCAGTGTCACCTGGCTCGTCGGATTCTCCATTTCAGTGCCGCCAATGTTAATCATGCGCTCCCAGCCCAGCAGCATGGCAGAGGACAGGGCGAACCCCAAGCAGTGTAAGATCAGGCAAGATCTCTGGTACACAATATACTCAACTTTCGGGGCTTTTTACATCCCGTTGACGCTAATGTTGGTTTTGTATGGGCGGATATTCAAAGCGGCCAGGTTTCGGATAAGGAGGACGGTGCGTAAAACAGAGAAAAAGAAAGTTTCCGACTCTTGCTTGGCGCTTTCCCCTGCCATGTTTCATAAAAAGACTCCCGGAGACGCGCAGGGCAAGACTTGGAAAAGGAGCGTGGAGCCCCGGCCTCTGCCGAGCGCCAACGGCGCGGTGAAACACACGGAGGACGGCGAGTCTCTAGAGATCATCGAAGTTCATAGCAACTCCAAAGGCAACCTGCCGCTGCCCAACACTCCGAGCTCAGTGCCGCTGTTCGAGAGCAGGCACGAGAAGGCGACCGAGGCGAAGAGGAAGATCGCGCTGGCACGAGAGCGCAAAACGGTGAAGACTCTTGGCATCATCATGGGCACCTTCATCCTCTGCTGGCTGCCTTTCTTCATCGTCGCCCTGGTCATGCCTTTTTGCCAGGAGTCGTGCTACATGCCTCGCTGGCTGGAGGATGTCATTAACTGGTTGGGTTACTCCAACTCTTTGCTCAACCCCATCATTTACGCGTATTTCAACAAAGACTTTCAGAGCGCTTTCAAGAAAATAATAAACTGTCATTTCTGCAGACCGTGATGATCATCAAGGTGCAAAAAAACCCTAAAACCAACAGTCTTTAAATATTGCACAAAGCGATTATTCTGAATACAGAATGATACTAAAACTGAAAAGAGGACTTATAAGGACTGCTGTCGATCATCGCCATCGTTATTGAAATATTCCCAGAGATATCTGTAGGCTATGCATAGATAAAGCTGTGCTCGTTTGAATGTTTCTCATCCTGCTCTGTAATGTTCAATAAAGAAACACTTTTTCAGGATTTCGGTGAAGTCTTGATTCTAAGAACCACCTGTAGATTGATGCTTTGAAACTAAGTTAATTATTTCCAAAATAGGTGTAAAAATAAGGGAAAACGGTTTCTGTGTCTTTAACACACTGTACTGTACATCCTCACTGAATATTAACTAATATAAAAATAATGACTGATTTATTATTCAAGTCACTTACAAAGCTGAAATGTGATAAATTCTTCAGTTCCAGCTTCTCAAATCTGGAAATTTTATCCCTTTAAACTCAATGTCTTTTAATTTGGGACTATTTTATGAGAGCTTTGGTGAGGTCACATTGGACTCTTTAAAATTGTGATGAGTATTTCATTACCTCCACTTTTTTTGGTAGAAAATCCATAAATTACACCAAAGAGGTTTATGGATTGTAAAAACCAATTTAGTCAAATACATGCATCCCAGCTATAAACGCTGTTATACTTTGGTCAACATTTTGAAATAGAAATTTCAATGCTGTATATGTGGCAATTAAATAATTAGAAATTAGAAATTCAAATGAGTAGCATTCATTTGGCAAAATTACATTAACATCTGCAGCACTGGGCTAAAGGTCTCATCCAGGTAAACATTTCATATTCTCATTAAAGGAGTGAAACAGGCTGCTTGACATTCCTTCAGCAGATAATTGTTTATGTTTTAATGATTTAATTTGAAATACTTTCCAATGTGCATGAAAATGATGGAAATAAACATCTGTTCTACTGCAGTGCCCTCAAGCAAAGGCACACGTTGAAAACACTTTTTCAATGGAAGCTATCACTGCTGTGTTCCAGATGTGGATTTGCTATATTTTTGCAGGAAATAGACTCTATTTGGCTAAATGACCTTTTTGGCCCCACTGACCTAATGTATCGTTGGGACAGTCATTACACACTCCCGTCATGTAAACCAACAAAACTCTTTGTCCAGTTTTAGTGAAGAAATCCCAAAATGTTAAAAAATATCTAAGATGTCAGGATGACATTAATATATCTTGAATATTTAAATTGAGTGGAAAGGCGCAGCCATAAAATACACTTTTCTTTGCATGTAAAAAACATCAAGAAACAGAATATGTGCTGTGATCCTGTCAGAAAGAATGTAAAAAGACAATGTGAATATCTTTAAAGTTACTTAAAAATAAATAAAGCAGAAGAAAACTTCTGCTTTAATGGGTGAATATATAAGAGTGAATTTTAATTTGTCACCAGTGGGACTTTGATTCTTTTGTTAAATTATCAACAGAATTCAATCCCCTGCAACAGAAAATGTGGCATCTTCCTCAAAATGTCTTCAAACAACATCCTGAGCCCCTGAACTGTTTCCCCTGAGCTCCACCTGCACTCTGATCCTCTCATCAGATGCATGTGTGGCTCTGCTGTGTCTCAGAGCTGACGGTGAAACAAAGACAATCCTTATTACAGTTTGGAAAAATGCATTTCGTCATTCCATGGAGTGACACTGACATGGAGAGCATCTTGGATGTGTGGGGTGGGTGGGCAAATAAACAGATAAGAAAGAAACATACACACACACACATACACACACTGTCATCATACATGGGCAATCACAGAGAGGTCGCTGATGAAGTGGTCGGGGTTGCTTCTTGTAGCTGCTGCCCTTTTCTCCCATCACTCATAGCGTCATAACATGTAAGTCCATCTTAAAACGCCTGTGAAGGGGGCACACAGATGGAAGCTGGAGAGGTGGTTGCCATAGCTACATATGGGAGATGCAAACTCCGGAGGCCGAAGGGGCAATTACCTGATCAAAGGCCTGCTGCGACACGGGAATACAGAGGTGTGTATGAGGGGCCCACAGCTGTCAGCCTCCTCAGACAATAAGCAGGTGGAGTTTTTATTTTTCTTTTTTTTCTTTTTGGCTCACAGTGTTACACAGCTACTGAAACTGTACAGTAAGGCTTGTGTCCTGTCATCCTCTCTCAACTAGAGTGTCACAAGCTTTGTTTTTTTTAAGGTTGGTTTAACCCCATAATAGTTTTTTTTTAAATATCTGTAAGGATATTATAATGATCTGTCCCACCCTGTCTGACAGGATTTCATTCATCATCATATTTGGTTCTAGCTCTCCATTCCAGTCCTATGATGTGTACATTAAATGCAATATCACAACCAAGGACTCTTTCCTTTTTATGTTTCATCATCCCATCAAATAGAAATATTCTACACGCCTCAAGTATCAACTGTGGACAAAAGTTCAGCCTGACAGATTATGCATCTTTTTGACACTTTGGTATCTCCAGTAGAAGTGGTCGTATTAATAAAGTTCTGTGAGTTTGAATCATGTTTTCATGAATGGCATTAGGTTAAAGGTTGAAGGATAACTCTGATAGCAGCTTTCTTAATTTATGAGCTCAGGGATCATTGAGGACAGTGAGCTCATGTTTCTTCACACATATTTGGAACTTTATTGAAGTTATATTTTACAGTTTAAAAGTGTTAACATTGTTTAAGTACAAGTAAGTAATTAATGGATTAGTTGAATTTTTATACCCAGACCACAGAAAATCTAATAGAACAGGTCCAAATTAAACAGGTCCAAATATTTTATGTATGTTTAAGTGGGTAAGTTGGGAGGAATTAGAGTCATTACCTCAGTATTGATGAAATCCTTGCTTCAACTACAGGGCTAAAAATAAGTCAGGCAAGAAACATGAGCAGTCAGATCACGGGCCAACACTGTAATAAACTGTAATTAGAATAATACCAGCAACCTCAATTAAGTTAGGTGTATTAGAGAGAGGAGAAAACAGTTTGTGAGAAGACACTAATGAGTCACGCTCTCTAACGAATAACTGGAGCAATATTGTCGTAGTGATGACATAAGAGCTATCTCAATTTAAAAATGCATTAAAAATGTTGTGTTGATGTAAAATAACCTGCTAACTATTAAAAAGGTGAATGCTAAACATTGTCTTGTCCCACCTCTGATTGTCTGCACATCCTGCAACGACATTTCCTCCAACTCACAGTTGTGATGCTGTCTCTTGGATGACAAAATTCTCAAGTTTTTTTTTCCCTACAAACAACTCAAATTGTTTGTCAGATGTACAACTGTCTCCCTGACAAGAGACATT
The DNA here is from genome assembly GCA_029814765.1 of Acanthurus leucopareius. Taxonomy (NCBI): domain Eukaryota; kingdom Metazoa; phylum Chordata; class Actinopteri; order Acanthuriformes; family Acanthuridae; genus Acanthurus; species Acanthurus leucopareius. Next base: position 277,555 of record JAQMCX010000027.1, read on the forward strand.
TCAGAGGATGATTTCTCAAAATGACAGAAACCAACAGCTTGAGACTAAACATGAGCTGCTAACAAGGGCGTTTAAAATCTTTCCTGATGGAAATAAAACTCCACAAAGTCACTTGAAAATGTGCAGAACAACACTAAAATCTCTGAAACACAGCAACACTGTTTTAACGTATCACCACTGACGGTTGTGCATTTAGGTTTGTTGTGTGTGCTTCCTCAGAGACTGCTGCCGAGTGCACTTGGCTGTGAATCAGCCTGCATATTGGAGGAGGTGAAGAGTGTGGATTCAATTTCATCCATACGCTCTTGAACTGTTCAGTCATGTTGGCCCTGCAGGAGCGCCGGTGGCGTTCTGCTGTCAGAGGGATTATGGTACGGGATTTCAGAGCCTCACAGGACCCAAAGAGAGAACGCAGCCTTCTCGTCTTTTTTGGATCTCTTCATTGAATTGTTGTCGTTAGAGGAAACTCAGAGAAAAAAAACGGCAGAACAGGAGCTGCAGATCACGCTCTTCAGAAGGAAACAAGCTTTCATTTTAAATGGAGCCTTTATATATTTTATGAACATTGTAAGAGGCATTTTGTAAATTGTGCATTTTATTGTAAAATAACAGTGTGAGGAAGTGAATGAATTAATATTTAACAAATTATTTTAAAAACTTGTATGGCTTTAATGTGACTGCAGCATCTTACAAATTATTTTCTGGCAACATGAGTGTTTGTTGATATAAAAGTGAGACAATCCTACAGTGTCTTTGGGGTCTGAACCATTAGAAATTTAAACCCCACACACAAGAGCTGAAAGTTTATAAAACTAAGAGCTTTATTGGGTATAGTTTTCAGTTGTTTTAAATTTCATATAGTTTAAAGTCAGATCAAACACTTCTCTGATCCACAATATTACCTAGTGGAGGAAAAGCTTTGTAAGTGCACAAAGCTTCATTTGTGCTTCAGTATAATAAATTTTTCCTTTTTATTCATGTACTCAGCCATCCATGAGTTCATTCAGCCATTTCATTTGGACCAAAGTATCTCAAAAACTCCCAGGACAGATTGACATGCAAATTGACTGTTGATTGTCAACATTTGATTTTAAGAATCCCAAAGATTTCCTCGAAATGAACTGATATGTATTATTGTAAAATTTATTTGTGCACATCAGTTCAGCTGAACATGCAAAATAAGCAAAAAAAATAAATAAATGAAATGTATAGTTATGTAAAGACAAACAATTTGAATACTTCTGTGAAACTTCAGATTGTAAATTACGCAGGTCTTTAGTGATGAAACTTATGTTGAAAGGATTATGTCAAACATGGATTCCTTGTCATGCACAAGTGTCTCTCCTGGAGCTAAAGGAAACAAATGGTGCCTCGGCTGTGAGGTCGTGATGTTTCTCAGGGCCCCTCCAACAATAATGAAGTCACGACTGATTACACATACATCTTCATTAAATTAACTTCTCCACCTGAGGGCTATGCAAAGTTTTCAGGACTTTTGTTTGCTACTTTGGTGCTGCATTTGAACTGAAGCACAAGGAAATATTAAAGTGAAAACAGTGACTCCGGCTTACTTTTAATGGAAGTTAATGGTGGAGGTCGGCAGTTTCTTATTGAATACAAGGCACTCTGATGTTTTTAAAATCTTTTATTGAATTGTTGACACTACAACGTGTTTTGCCTCAGAAGAATCTTCATCAGGGTCTTCCATGCACGTCCGAGCCAATTACAATCAATTTGTATTAGAAGTAAGCTGAACACTCACTGTTTTTTACCTTTATTGTATGATCGTGTGATTTTACCTCATTGTTATTTCTGATCCACTGTTGTATTCTCCATGTAATTTTTCACAAGGAAATATATTCAAATCCAAACATCAATGGTCATGTACTTTCTTAAATCTTATTTGTATACTTCATACAGAGACAATTTGTACTTTATAAGGGAGTTTTTTTTGTTGCAACTATATCCTGGTGATAAATTGTTCAACGAGTTTGTTTATTCACAAGCTGCTTTCTCTTCCCTTTCTTCTCCTTCATCAAATAGTAAAGTACGGTCTGTCTTTGGTTCCCTAAACTTGTCCTTTCTGTACTTGGAGCGGGTGTCAGTGCTGTCACTCTGTTTGATTCACTGAGTCATTTTAAGTGGACATCAAACAGACTCCTTGTTTGTTGTCTTGCTGTTTGATACCGTCTGCAGGTGTTCCTTTTCTTCTCCAGCAGATTGAAGCACAAGAAGATAAAAGTTAACTTCATCTTTTGGTCTGGATGTGTCATCTGATTCCTTTCGCTCAGTGTGTAAGCCAAAAAAATGAAAAGACACAAAATTTGGAAATCTGTGCAATATTTTCTTATCTCATTGACCTTTTTGCCTTAAAAAAATAAAAAAGGGAAAAAGGATCATTTCCAAAAAGCTCCTCAAATGTGAAAGTCTAATTAGGAACACTGGTAAAATGACGAGTCTCTCTATTTACTGTAGCAGTTATAACACACACATGTTAGGGCATTTTTGATAATAATAATGTACATTATATAACTTCAATTATAATTTTCCTTAAGTACATTATTTTATCATGACATTAAACTTTCAGCAGTTATCTTTTTATACCTCAGCTTCCACTTCAGTGTGGCCACAGAAAGAATTACAACTTTAGACAGTTCCATACTGTACATAAATTTATATTATTTTTTATTAGTTATATTATTTAGTTATTATTGCTTACATATCCCAACTTTTAACTCATTCATCAAATCTGCAGACTCATCTTTATCACCATCATCACCCATCAGACCCAGCTCCTTACTTGTTTGCCTTCCTGCCCTCAGGATAGGGATACAGGGTTATCTGAGGAATGATTACCACACTGATGCACAGTTCTCTCCCAAGCAGTCAAGTTACTAAATTAAATCTGCTCCCGCTCTAACATGTTTCCCAAAGTGTCTCGAATCAGTCTTCTCCCAACCCCCCTAAATTTGTGTGTAAAAATGTGTTTAACAATAAGGAACTTGAACTTGAACTACAGTGTGTCACATACTATTCATGGAAAGTTTGTACAGCTACTGCTTATAAATGATAAATAGGGGGACTTAAAGTTGTATTGTTGCTGATACATGACACGTAATTGCCCTGCAGTCCTCTAACATGTTGCTTTATCAAAAAATGTAAATGTGTAATTTTTCATTCACTTATTTAGCCAGCATTTTGTGTCAGTCTTATGTAGCTGGATTACTTCTTACCTCTTAGTTACCATGCCATGCTGAAAACCCAACCTGCTTTGAAGTAGATTATGTTCTAGATAAGAGATCAGTGTATATAAACACACTACCTACTGACTGATCAGACCAATCAGTTCTCTTGGAAAATGCATCACCTTTTATAAAAGATAGTGTGGAGTTCAGAGGGCACAACATGAGAGGGTTTCTGAGGAGGTCATAGACTGACAGACCCCTCTGGCTTTTCCTGATGATTCTTTAGATCAGATATATAGATTGGAGGGAATGACTTATTTATGTCAGCTTCTTGAGCCATATGTCGCAGGGACTGCATGAGGCACTAAAGCCTTGTATTTTTTTTAAATTAAAGTATGAAAGTTAAACCACATGCTGTGAATTGTGTTGTATATTAATGATTTTTATTTGCTTCTGTTTGTACGTAAGAGTATAAGTGTCATGAATAAAAAAGAAAAAATCTGAGGAGGATTTTTATTTTTTATTTTATTTTTTATTTTATTTTTATTTTTGCAATCCCAGAAAAAAATCAAAATTTCAAGAACAAAGTCAAAATGTAGAAGATATATTTTTTTAAGCACTTTGAGAAAAAAGTTGAAATTCCGATTTCAACTATATTCTTCAAATTTTAACTTCCCTCTCAAAATTTTTTTCTCAACTTGCGAAAAAAAAAAAAACTCCTCCTTTTTTTTATATATCCATGACCTTCATACTCTTTTGCATGTTTGACACTACTGGGACTGCAGCTGACAATATGAGTATAAAAGTTTCATGGACCCTTAAGAATTTCTAGGTAATGTCCCTGTAAAATGGGAGAAACTCAAAAATAATTTAAATGTAAGCTTTTTACTGTGCAAATCTCTCTCTTTTTTCACTCTACTTCCAGGTAGAGTAATATGTAAAGCCTTACACATTCACACAGTCTGTGTCTGTTTTACATCTGGCAGGTGCGATGGTGTTGCTCAAGCCTGAGTTACTATTTTGACTTTTATAATAATTTGTCAGATATTACAGTTTGCTCTTATTTGTTTAATACACTGCTGATATTAATTATTTAGAAACAGACTAATGCATTGTTGGTTTTGACCTTTTATTTGGGGATAATGAGAAGCAGTAAAACACCAAATTTATCCGGGAATAGACCAGCTCTCAAGGACAATATCACAACATAACACAAATGTAACATAGTCAAAAGTGATTTTTATTGATCTTAGTGATATTATTATCAGTCACAGACACCAAATTTTTAAACTTGCCATGAACTTTATCAACTCTACAGTAGCAGAGCTGTAGTCATTGACTGAGCAGCAGCTCTAGCTTACACACGTCTCATACTGACCTTTGAAAAGCCTGCCAATAGTTTTAATAAACTATTTACTACACCAGTGTGATAAGTGTGCATCTGCTGCTTGTTGTAATATTTTTGATGACAGAAACACTAGATGGTAGTGTCAGTGTCATAAAACACATCTTAGCCCCTCTTGTACATTTTTACATCTCCCCTCAAAGGACATTGTGTTGTTCTCATTTGCATTTTTCTGTTACTTTGTAAAGATACTTAAGTACAAAAATAGTACAGGATTTTAAACTGATTTTGAAAATGTGGTTGCTATGCTGGAGAAGTTTCTTTTGTGGTTGAATTCTTGAATTCTAACTAGAGTTAAATTAGCAGTGTTAGGACTAACGTGTTACAAAGTAACGTGTTACAGTAATGCCTTTACTTTTGGCAGTAACTAATACTCTAAGAAATTACTTTTTAAATTAAGTTACTCAATTACATCACTAAATGGTGCGTTACTCTGTTATTTTTATGTAGGTTGGCGAACTAATTCATTTTTGGCCAGCTACAGTGTGGTGAACTCCTGTTCCACATGCAGGGACATGTGGTGGGTGTATTTGTATTTATTCAAACATGTGCAGTCATGGCAACTGATGGCAAGTGTCATGGCAAGAGGAGTTTCTTTCTTTTCTCTCTTTTTTTGCAAGCAAAGACAAAATCATTTTAGCCAAACATAAGTTGTGTCTTGCTCAAAAGTCCTATCTACTGCCTATCCACTACTATCGCTGCTATCTACAAGTAAATATAAGTTTGCAGGTGTTTGTTTGTGATGTGACTGAATATTTTCAGTTTGTTCTGGCTTGACTTAAATCAGTTAGCATTTAAAAATAGCTTTATGTTTGTGTCATGTTTGTGTTCGTATAGACTGTATTGCTTAGCAGAGTTCAGTGAATACAAATGAATGGAAACTGTTAAGTTGATCAATAGTTTGTATTATTCTCCATACAGTACAGTATCGAAATGAAGGCTATTGTGGCATTAATGGGAGCATTTAAAAGGAAGTTACATTTTTAATGAAGTAACTAGTAATGGTAACTAGCTGCTATGTCTCAGTAACTAGCACAACACTGGATATTAGTTGGAATAGATAGTGTTAATAATGATAAACTCAACTGTTACATTTTGATTCAAAAAGTTTATGACAGTAACAATGTATTTCAAAGATCATATTTCAAAACCAATGTTACAAAGTGCTTCACACTGCAGGCGACACATTTAGTTCTTCAAATTATTGAAGGGCCTTTTGAAATGTCACCCTGTAAATTTTTGCATACATTTCTACATTTTTATGAGGAAGGCAGCCTCTTTATTCTGCACATGCACAGAGCCCATGGGACAATAAATTCTACTCCGCAGAGCCTGTGTACAGAGCATCACTGATTGGTTTGTTAACAATTAGCAAACCTACAAACACCCATGTCTGCTTTTCACTTCAGCAACAATACCACCATTTGCAGACATTCATGTAAAAGGTTATGAAAATTTCATGAAATTAAAATTAATGCTATAGAGAGAAACCCAAAACAGAGTGATTGCTGCTGTACTGATGGGAATACTATGGAAATGTGCATTATCCTGATTTGACAGAGACAACAGTAGATATAATATATACATATGCATAATTAGACTATAAATTGATGTATGCTTCATTATACTTACAGAATACAATAAACAGTCACTACATTTTGTTCAGTTTGTAGTTTATAATGATTTTTTAGCTTCAGTAGAATTGTTTTTATACAGTTATTAGTGGAATAATTAAAGAATTTACAAAGAAAAATGTGTCTAAATGTCCAACTCAACTGACCACATTTTTAAGGTTTAACATTTAAATTGTATTTAATTTCAACAGAAGCAGCTCTTTTATATGATTTAGGTTTTGTTTCCACTCAAGGGTCAATTAGGAACTAAGGAACTCACCCCCATCCTGATGAAGTGCTTTGAGAAACTGGTTCTCCCTGCCAGTCTGGACCCTCCCCAGTTTTCATTCAGAACTAACAGATCCACAGAGGATGCCATCTCCACTGCTCTCCATTCAGTCTTCACTCACCTTGAGAAAAGCAACAGCTACATCAGAATGCTGTTTGTTGATTTCAGCTCATCTTTCAACACAATCTCCCCCATGAAGCTGATTGGAAAACTGAACACTCTGGGCATCAGTACCACTCTCTGCAACTGG
>JAQMCX010000027.1:290673-308380 GCA_029814765.1 Acanthurus leucopareius
CGCATCGGATTATAAGGCGCACTGTCGGTTTTTGAGAAAATTAAAGGCTTTTAGGTGCGCCTTATAGTGCGGAAAATGCGGTACATTTTCCCATCATGGGACAAATAAAGGATTATTTATTATATTTTATTTTATCTTAGTGTATTACTTTAAACATATAAGTGAGAGTTCACATCAGAAAACTTAAGTAAGTTTGCGACCCTATATGAAAAAAAAACAGAGGGGCAACTGACAATATTCAACAGCACTGGGACCCCGAATCAAACTCTGCTTTTGGCCACATGAAAGTTTTGACTGGTTCTGGCTGCTATTCATCTTGATTCTTACCTGAAGGTGTTTTAGCAATGAGTTGTTGCTAAGAAAATGGCAAACACACCTCTCTGTCCCCACTGTCACTTAGAGTTTTGTGTCTTGAACTGCAACACCTTCACCATATTATAACTATGACAGCAATCTGTCTGTCTGGCAACATATGAGTTTTACGTGAGCCACAGCTGAATGTTACATCTTAAAATAAAAAAATGACAACAATTTTTAACAACAAACATGACCCCATACCCACGGTAAATGCCCAACTGGGAATTTTGTCTACCAGTATACCCCTAGTTTCAAGTGTGTGGGCAAAAACAAGCAATACAGGAATATTCTATTCATAATGAACATTTTACACAAAACAGCAACTTACTCATTCAAATTTGATGGCGTTGGTATGTTCGTAAGAAAAAACAAGTGCACAAATTGGAAGTACAGAATGTAACAGAAGCACTGGTTAAGAACTGCGTGGCTTTCCAGGACTAAAGCAGAATCCTGAGAGCACACAAATGGGAGGAAGCCAGTGAAAACAGCAGGAAATGGTGTACTTCCCTAACACACAATACTGAGATGTGATTGGAGAGCACTTCCTATCACTATGGTTACAGGAAACTGGTCAAGGATGTCTTTTTTGAAGGAATTAATTTTGAGTGTGGGTCTGAACAAACACACATGAGAGGACACACATACTTATAATCATTTCTTAAAGAGTCTCCTGAGGAGAAGACATATTAATTCATCTGTAATAATACTGCATATGATCCATCCTTGTGAAATAAAAACCACAGTTTCTTATCACACATCATAAAAGCTGAACCAGCTGGATTAAGGTCAAAAGGAGTTTTGGATTAAAAGTAAATGACTTTTCTTCGGCTAATCAGGGAACAAAAATTTAGAGTAGTGGTATAACCACATACAAACAGTCTGACCTTTGCATTTGAGCTTTATCAAAGAAAAAAAATAAAAATGGAACAAAAGCAGTTTCAAAGTGAATGGGAAACGGCTGTTTCTGTGCCACCAAAGCAGCCCTCATTAGTCAGTGCAGGTCAACAGATGCAGAGAGATGGAGGCTGCAGTGAAAGGCTGCCCACTATCTGATTGAGCCAGTATTCAGGAGACGAATAAATGACACACAGGCGCAGAAAGAGGCCGGGCTCCAATGTAAGTCCACCTCTCATTTATCTGTCTAATAAGTTCTGATGCCAGGCCAAGCCAAAAGAGAGGAACTCTCAGCTCTAACTCAATATCCCTGCCTGGCATCATTACAATCCACTGATATTGAAGAAGAGAGTAATATTAAAAGATCTGTTATCAGAGACCCAATTGTAGTTTAGAGGGGAGGTGATACGCCCAGAAAACCTGCTAGAAAAGGAGTCAGGAGCTGCAGTATTTCTTGAAACTGTAAAGCTGACAATAGAAACAAATGTCTTCATTCTTTTATTTTCTGTTAGTTTATTTATTCTTTTTTTATGCCTTTTAATCCTGGATTACTCACGTCATATTCAGGTTTTAAGGACGTTCGTAGGTACAGGGGATAGACAAAGTAACACTTTATTTCTTGTGGTAAAGGTTTCTACATTAACAGGTTTTCTCATTTCCCGTATGTACTATGCTAAATGGCTAGCAGCTAGATAATTTACATTTTCTAAATGGGCTTGTCTTGTGGTAGCTTCATCAACACTTATAATCAGTAATAGGATAAAAAAGGTTCACTAAAGAGAAAAATTGTCAGAAGGATACTTTGTTCTCTTCTTCCCAGAGAAGGTTTGGTCATCAAATTGCATTTGGACCTTGAGCTTCAAAAAATCTACTTAAAAAGCATCAGTGTCTTCTGTTTAGTTTCAGTGTTTTCTTAGTGCTGAAGTGTTATTGTTACAGTGTGACAAGGATAGTGATGATGACAACAAAGATGATGATGACAACTTGACGAGAATGAGGACAACAATTACTTGACAAGAATGAGGATGATAATGATTACAAGGCAATGATAGAATGAAGAAATATGATTACAATGAGATGGAGGAAGATGAGGATGATGGAATGATGATGATATTGTGATGGTAAGGTTGATACTGAGGAACATGGCAAGCATAAGGATGTTTAACATTTTAAGGATGATGGGAATAACAGTCACGATAATAATGAGAAGAATGATGATGATGTAATAGAGGTTAGGAAATGATGATGATGAAGATGATGGGTTAAAGCTGATAGTGGTGTTTTGAAGACGCTGTGCAGGGCAGCACAGACAATTTTCAAGTTAATCATCCCAGACATGTAAATCTATTCATGAGCTCTTAGTGTGATGAGCTAATGGGGCGGTGACAGGCTGACGAGCCAAAAGACTTAAGTAGGAGTTTAGTGATTGGGCTGTATGACTAAAGACTACTAGGGAGCTGTTAAGTGCTCTTTGACTGGCCATTCACTATTAACCCACACTGTTACGAACGAGACTGTCCATCACATCCTGCTCACTATAACCACCTTCAAAAATGTATGAAGCAGTATTGAGAGACAAGACAGGAAGACAAAACTTTGAGCTTTTGTGTTTGTGGAATCACATGATAAACCATCCGCCTTAAAATATGAAAGCTAAAAAATAAATAAAAACGGCATTCTGTAATATAATAGTTTTTTTTGTTAATATTCATACAAAATGTGACTTTAATTTATTAAATAAAACAGTAACAAAAAACCCTTATGACATGTCAACAATTCTAACATTCTAGTTCATTTTAAACACTGTATTTTTTTTTAAAGGCAAGTTGAAAAAATATAACTGAGTCAATGCCTTCGAAAAGCGGATGACAAAGATCTGATAAAAAAAACCCCACTGACCTCTTTACAGGAGCTACCAGTAGCATCCCAGTGAGACTTTCTTGAGTGGCTGTCACAACACCTTGCCTTCAAGCTACAAGGGATCTGCATTTAAGGGCATCTGAAGACTGCAGACAAGTTGGTATGAGGCAATTATTCTTAAATAGGGGAAAATAGTGATGCCACAGCTAAACAGTCCGACCTACAAAATAAGTAAGCCCACAAAATGCTTTCATTATCCTCAATCACGAGACTAGACGGGACTGGTGCTCCAAGAGCACAGGCATACTGCTCCACTGAAATTTGCCAATGGTAGCTGGCTATTTGGAACATGCCTGTTGCAGAGTACACAAAGAGGTAAAGCTGCTATTTGCCATCCCTTTAGCAGCTGGTGTAGGAGTTGCAGGTTCCATAGATAGAATGTTTTGTCTATAGAACTTTGCTTTTAGAACTACGGTTACAATATTATGACCGTCATTCTTTCTCTTACAGATGCCGCTCTTTTCTTGATTTTTTTGGGTTCATAGAACACAAGTACAGGGACATTTTGCACAAAGGGAGGAATCAGGTGTAACACAGCTGACACTTGTGTCACTCTTCTCACAACTCCTCTTCACCAGCAACCACAGACCCTGTAAAGGACTCTGTCATGTCCATGGAATAAGACTGCTTGAACTGAGAAGGTGTAGACCACAAAGTCAGTCTAACTTTGCTTCGCTGTTCCCCTCATGGAGTGGGCAACAAAAAGCATCCAAATGTGGAAAGCTTGACGTAAAAAGAGCTTCTTCTGTTCTTAGGAACAAAGGAGGGGTTCAGTTTGAGAGCGGAATCAGCATGTAGCTGCAGTGAACCAACAGGACACTTAGCTCACTCACTCTAAGTTGATCTCAAGCAATCAGTTGCAGTTCCTGTTGGGAGGCAGACGCACACATCATTGGATGTGCAGGAATTGTATCACAAGGAGGTAGGTGAGGACAGGTCTGTTGCCTGACAATGAGAGATGAAAAAATGACGGCAAAACATATATTTTAATAATAGCGCAAGACAGGCCCTTCTCCAACAGATGCTGCAAAAACAATGGACTTTTCTTGTAACAGCATATCCAAGCTATTTTTCCTGTAACAGACAATGATGGATATCAGCCTCAGCAAATAGAAAGTCTGCACAACTTGTACAGACAGTCCAGCTCCAATCAGCCTGTCCCTCCCAGGAGCCAAACCACCCCTGGCTTTCTGCTCACAGAACAGCTGCCTAAATCAAGTAAATGACAACGCCTTCATCTGAGGGGTTGGTGGGGGTGCCAGGAGAGGCTGTGTCTGTGCAACTCTGCATCCTGAGAAAAACCACCAATCCAGCCACTGGTGCCTGGGTCTTCAGTGACTCCCTCAAGGATGTTCTGATGCACTGCCAGATTTCATGGAGGAAGGGGGAGAAGGAAGCTCGCTTGGCAAAGCTGTAAAACCTCCAAGGACAGCTCACCAGCCTGGGTGGGAGTGTTGGAGGCAGAGTGAGCCACACTTACTCTGCCGCCGAAGATATCATCTTAGGAAAGTTGTGGTAAACTTCAGACTACAGGGAATTTCTGCAGATATGCCTCACCATTAGCATGTGGGATATGGGGACATTGCAGTCACGTCCTTTGAATTGTTTATGAAAGTATGCAGGTTTTAATGACCTGAGGAGAAGTTTATGTTCTACAATTTCAGTGTTGTTCAAACTATTTTTTTTTACTACTGATTCTATAGGCCTCAGTTTTAGAGCAGATAATGTTTAATGTGAAAAGACAGCATTGTAAAGAACACTTCAATCATTCCAAAATATATAGAAAATTTAACTAACCCATTAAAGAGTTCTTCTAAAGTCCTTGCTATGACACTGCTTCTTTTCAGGTATAAATAAATAACTAGTACTTTCAATTAATCTAATGAACCATTTAAAAGCTCTAGTTGTCATGTTAATGATTTCAAACTATGACATTCCAAAAACCTTGAATTGCATGCATAATCAGATGTATTTACAATGTTAATATTAGTGTTTTACATAAAATTGGCCCAAATTCAATTTGTAATTCAGCAAACCCTGTAATTTATCTCTCCTTCTCTCTGGAGTGATTAGGGCTTATCTGTCCTGCCAACTGAAAGAGGATGACATGACTTTGTTGGTCACTGACCGGCATTTATGTAAATTCCACACAACCCTAAAAATAGCATTCACGCCAGAAAGCAGCAGTTCAGAGTTCAAAGACAGAGAACACGTTTGTGGAAGGAAATTATAAACTCTGATAAATTTGTTACATTGATACCAGGAAATTGAACCAATTACTGGAACTCAGGAGAAAGGTGGCCACTAATGTTGAGCCTAATAAATCAGCAAAAGGTTAATATAAAGACATATAAATTAAATGGATGCTAGCTGCTTTATCAAAACAACTTTGTCCTCAGCTCAGGTGGAATAACTCATGATTGGAACAAAGTATAGAAAACTGTGTCTCTTTCATCATATGTTGTGGACATTGAACAGAGTCAGCCCTAAAGTGACTGGCGGTTTTGGACATATCATTTTAGGATCCAAAGAATTTGAAAGTGCATTCAAATGAATATGCGTTGCACCCAGAAGTTAAATCTATACTGGTGGAGGAAAAATTTCAGAATGATATTTTGCTAGATAATGATATAGCTGGCAATATTCTGCACTGTTCTTATTATCACCAAATCCCAAATATCAAAACCAACAATTAGGTAGCCTGACTCTGTATGAAGATAAAAAACTTTACCCATTGGCACATCTAAACTCTACTGATCAACACGTTATATATCATTTTTTTATTCAATGGAAAGCTAACAACATACACTGTAAAATGTACCAGATGTTAGTGAAGCCTTTATATGAATATCCAGTATTCATGTCAATGATGTTTGACCTTATTTTGATCCCTGAGGTTGAGATCAGGCTGTGCTGGTTTGCTGGGCCCAATGAGAGGTAACAACACTGTCTGGCTCTGTCCTAATTTGCCTATAGCCTGCCTTCCAAAATCTTTCTTTCACACAGGCAAACAGCAGATAATTCACTGCCTGAGCCAGCTTTACAGCTTCATCGTGTTTGTTTATGGTTGTAATAGTTAGTTTCATAAATGTGATGGCCCACTTACCTTTTGACCACTATCACTGTGTAACTAGTACCAGTAGACTCTCAAACATCCACCAAATAGCAACTCCCTCAGCAATTAGAAGTATTCCTCACCTGAATCATATCCCATGGTCTTTATCAGAGACACCATTCTGTTTTAAGCTTGGATCAGGGGTCTCAAGACATTAAGAATGTATTCTTATATTTCCGTCATAGCTCGTACATCAGAAAGTCGCACACCCCATTTTCTTATTGTATTGATTTCCTCCAAAAGTCTCAGCATCCTTTTGTGCATCAGTGTTGAAGAAAATGGTGAGTTTCTTAAGTGGTTAGTAGGTCATCAGTCCTTTTTTCAAACCAGTGAAACATATATACAATGGTTAAACTCACGCAATTGCATTTAAGAAATGTAGGTATAGATTGCTTTGATAGTTGGCTAGTACAAGCTTAAGTTAGTAGTTTTCCCTCGTTGTTTAGCCATCTGGCTCACTATTATTGACCTGTGATAGATGTACAATGCTGCTGAAGCACAGGGAACATATAAAGAGTGATTTTTTGCTCTTTTTCAAGAGTTATAACTGTGTGTGTAGGTGTGGTAACAAGGTAAAAATCAGACATGTTACATATGTGTAGTGACAGATTGTGAACTCCATTTGATTTTATTTTAACCCCCCAAATTCCAAGAAATATTAATGATAGTATACATCAATTTTCTCATCAGTTGCTGTTTTACTCAAGAAACTGTAAATGAAACATGATTTTGTTAAAAAAAAGGGGGTTGGTACTTTTCATTGTTGTCATTTACATGTACAGTTAATGCATCTGCATCTCCTCATATACTGAATGTCAGGAGTTGATGGGCAGGCACAGAGAAGTCCAACACCTCAGGAGCTTAATATCTCACTTCTGGACATGTCAACACAGACTGTCTGCAGGGACTGTACTCTGGCCCTGCCTAATGTGTCACAGTCAGGACTCTTCAACAAAAAAATGGCACTAATTGCTTAATTGACGTGCAAAGCATCGTTGTTACAGCTCCAACAGCTCCTAGTCCTCACAGTCTTCCTGACACCTAATCAGTTAGTCTGCATCCCAGTGGCTATCTGCGCTCCCACATGTGTGTCTGCGGCCTGAGGCCTCTCGCTGTCAGATCAGCTTTCCATGGCAGACAGCACAAGGTCATCAGACGACGACCCTCGGCTGGGGCTGCCCTGCGGTCGCTCAGCTGTCCACATTCATTCTCTGTCAGCCGTTGTCCTGTGCTCACCAGCCATCAGGGTGGCATCGCTCTGCGGCCTGACTGAACCCCTCATTTGTCTGCGCAATCACACTCACAGCTGAATCTCTAGCTCCTGATATTTTGATTTGCTGTCCAGAGTTAGATATCAATAGCAGTTTAATCTCTAGGCATGGAGGCAGCTCAGTGTTTGGTTTTGGGTGTTGAAATAACCCATTTATCCAATATAGAGCTGCAAATAACTATATGCATTATTTATTAATCCATTCATTGTAACATAAGTTAATTTTGGGGGTTTCGATATTTCAAAAGACAAATTCTGAAATACTGACCAGTCACAAATCTTCTAACACTCTGAATTGCTCTATTGCTTATTGCTTGGTAATTGCTTGTTTTGTCCGTGTCTAAAGCCCGAAGTTTTTTTTTTTTTTACTGTCACATAGGATGATAAAAAGGGAAAGATGACAATCTTTTCACAGGAAAAATGACAATCCATTATTATTCTCCTGTCAAACAACTAATAGATTGATCAGCAATTTCAGCTTTAATCTTATACTTTACAAGATAAGGTCAGTATAATGTGCAATTTCACAGGGGGAATTTTATCAAAACAGTCATGTTATTGTCCATTCTGCTGCTCAGATATCATAATTCATTGTGTGACATTCTCCTTGACATCACAATTTATTGTGTAATATCCACGTTGTACTTTTTTAGATTTTAACACTTTCACATCCAGTCGTATAATGGAGTGCTGCTGCTGCAGGCAGATACTCACTAATCGAGGCTGCTGCCTTCTGCAGCAGTGACGGCTACCAGGCGATCATCCGACCAGGTCAGCTCTGTTAGGCAGAGCTCTGCTCTCCTTCATAAGGAGGGAGCTTTTAACAACTCGCTGCAATAGACTCTTTTTTTCATTCTGTGGCATCAACTGTCAAACCACAATTGACTGTGTGAGATCAATTGTGGCATCACAATACACTGTGTGACATTTACTGTTACACATCACTGTGGGATAAATTAAAACCATGTTTTGTTATCTAGTTATAACACATTATTTTATCCTCTTATCACAAGATAAGAACCAGTAATCCTGTCATAATGAGATGATAATTTTGTGATCTCAAGATAACATTAAAAAAAAAAGTAGCAACCATGACTGCTCCTGGCCTCGGTAGATTGGTCAGGGTAGGGTTAAGAATATCAGGATAGGCCAAGCAGAGGCAGTATAGGGCAGGTCATGCTTTTGCCATTTCTTGGAAAAAAAAAATATGTCAGAAGTTGAGTGTTTCTTTATGAAAGATGGTGATGAATGATTTATCTAATCACCTCCTCAGTAATTTTGAAAGTGTCTAACCTTTTCCAGCTTTGGAAACTGGTGGATTGTAGCAAAATAAAAAAGTTGGTGATGACACCCATAAATTGAGAAGGCTGATTTTTATGCTCACAGGTGTAAAATAAATTGCATTGTCAGTGGTGAAGTAAATGTCTTATATTAGGTAAGTTATATTTAGTAATTTCATGTGCATATAATGATTATTTGTACAATGATGCAACTATTTGAAGTGACATTGCAGCACCACAATATGATGCAACACCTTTCAGTATTGTTCAAGATTCTCAACTTCAACATTTTTCCTGACCATCATACAATAATAACACCAGATTTCCAAGCTGTTAAAGCTTATTTGCCTCAACCTTGGAGAGTACAATAAATGCTCCAGCACAAATTAAGCCATGGGTGGTGCATGCATCATCAGATTACTTAATTACTCCCAAGAAGCACATTGTACATCTGTACGTCTCAGAGGTGAGCCGTCTACCTGTAGTCAGCATGAAAAACAATTAACATGTTCTTTCCAGCAAGATGTGTCCGTCTCACTGTTTCAACTGAAAAGCTGCGGATCAAATGTCTCTCTGTCTGACTCATAACTTTTAAAAGGGAGCACATGCAGCACTGCAATGGTAACGTCACATTAGGAGCACTTTTAGTCAGGTTGGTGGCCAAGCAACTGTCAGAATGCCTGAGTGCAAATTGAATAATTAATTATTTTAGGGTTAACTTAATTTTCATGAGAAACTTTACAATAGAAAGAAACAAACAGGCAAACAAGTCTAAATGTACAGGTAAAAAGCACAAAAAATGGCTCTTGTAAGTGTGTAGAGACAGAGCAGTGTTGCTGTTTTCTGTTGAGACAGTCAAGAAAATGTTATGAACACCACACGTCCTGAATTCAGCTACATTTCTGTGAGTGTCTGTTGGTAGATAGTTTGCTCTTGTCCTGATTTCAGCTACCTAAGAGGGCGTACAGCTTTGGGGAACATTTTGGAACAAAGCCTGTGGCTTTTTCCTGTGTGCCACAGGCTTTTGCAGAACAACAACAGAGATGTTTTTGCAATTCAAATTTTCGCATGGGTCCAAAGCAGTTCAGTGGCAAAATGATGCCCATCTGTGGAATTACTCTTCATATGATAGGAGCACTAATCTGCATCTGGCTTAAAAATCCACAGAATCACCTGCTGAATAGAATAAACATATCACCTCACCACATACTACTGCATAGTCAAAATATCCAGTCTAATCCTTTTAACAGCATCTCTCCAGTGTACTGAGAAGAAACATGCCAGTTTTTGTCTTACTGAGGGCAACATGGGGACACAGGAGGAAACAGGAAGAAACAGTCTAAAGGCAGAGCGATTATGTCTGGGAGCAAATTGAATCAGTTTCTCTGAATAAATTGTAGGTGTTAAAATTAGATGTGTGCCTCCTCTACCACCTCCTCTTATGATACAAAGTGTGGAAGTGGGAGCTGTAGAATTAATGCAATATAAAATCCCCACTTCCTGTCAGAGAGAGATGAAACATGGGATTGCTCTGTCATCAAAAGTCACAACACACTTCAGAGGTATAGCTAAAGAATACGCAATTTAGTGTTGTACATTGAAATTATTGTGGGAGCCTATAAGAAACTGATTAGAAGAGAATGGTTAAAATTAAAGTGGCCAAGGCTGACATATCCTTTCTGTCAGCCCCTTGTGTAAGACAAGTGCCCTAAAAATACTAAATCCAACACTTCCTTTAACGCAAGTCAGTTGTGTCTTTTGCTCATCTCCTTTTGCCTGACAAATGTACAAATCTTTTAAACTCAGCACCTGCAGTTTGCAAAAGTTTCTTATGGTTTTACAAGTAAGAACTGAGATGAAACCATCATCATTGGGATTATTGACTGAGATGCTTATACACCTACAAATGACATTATACAAATGTTTGCTTCTCGTGAAAAATTATGTAAATGTCATGTGCAAACACTGTGGAGTGTTCTTACATCGAAAAATAGCAACAGGGGGCACCCTTTCAGAAGTTACCCTAAAAGGGAGACAGTGTCGGTTGTCATGACATTTTTCAAACTTGGGTAATAACCTACTGATTAATACATATTGCTCAAAATGATATATCAATTAAACTTTGCTTTCTAGTAGCTGTTCATGCAAATTCACTGGTGAAAGGTGAAGAAAGATGCCTCCTGATTAGGACGATTCATTGTCCAAACTGAAGAAGTACAAATCTCCAGTGTACTTACTAAAGAAGGTTACAGCCACTGCAAAGCCTTGGTTTGTATTTGATGCCACAGAAAAAGTAAAAAGTACCTGCAACACTGGTATTTTCTTGGATTCTCCACTGCAGAGTTGGTCCCAGGTGTGAAGGCCAGTTACCACCTACAAGCTATGCCAGTTAATTTGAAGTTACCTATCCAAACTGTGTCTCCAAGCTGAAAATCTATAAAATGAATCTACATATTGAATGCACATTAATTGGAATCAGGCTTGGCAGTGGATAAACAAATTCATTGACAGCAACAACAATCATGTAATAACCATGTATGTAAAAGAATCAAGTGATTAATTATGTATTTTTTTGTTTTCCCTGTTTTTGTTGTTTTTTTTGTTCAATTTTATCATGGCAAATACTTTGCCATCACCAGCAGAACACTGGAGTAAGTTTCAGGGATATGCGAGTACAACATCATCTCTATCTGTTTAACCAACCAAATTATTTGTAAATATATCAGTACTCACGGGTGAAAGGATGTAAGAGTACTTTTTATGGAACAAGTTACTGATTTAAAAGAAGGAACTTAAGACTGGCTTAAGGAGGAATGGTATTTTCATTTCTATGTAAATCACAATGTTAAACACTTAAGTGGCGTGTGAGCATGTATGTCTATCACATAATAACATGGATGCAACAACCAAACAAAGGTTGTCCTCAATCACAGGAGAACAGACATTGAGACATCCTATCACCTGCCCTTATAAAAACCTGTCAGATCCCTGCTCTAGGTCCTGCCTAAGTTTACCACAGGATTAACATCACTGAAACCTAGCTCTGATTGAAATATTAGGAAAAAAATTATCATATGCATTGTTTGAGGGTGCAGTTTACTTTACTTTTTGAATTTCTTTCATATTTACATATTATGACCATTTCAAATTTTAGCACTGGTCAAGTAACAGAAAGCCCCAGTTGCAGAAGGGTTATAATTAGGTTGAAATGATGATGCAAAGCAATAATATGAACCCGGCACCTATCCAGCTCTCTCTTCTCAGAATAGGGTGCATCTCCTTGTACAGGTCAGAAGGATGCAACAGCAGCTGCTGGTCCAACACCCTCTTTGCTCCAGACCAAAGTACCATCCACTGCTTGATTTACTCTGCAGTCAAAAATGGTAGAGCTGATAGTGAAAAAAATGTTAGAGAGTAGTCAGTGGGTTGCAGCACAATAATATATATATTTTTTTAATGTTTAAAAAAAAATCAAAGGTTTAAAACACAAATAACATAGTAGCAAAAAAGTCAGATGTTCTGAATCAGACTATGTTTTTAAATTTATTCTTGTTTTCAGATACATCACTGGAAATACACTACAATAATGTTTAAAATATAAAAAATATACATTTATATCTACAGACTAGATGCATCAATTTCTCTGCAACTGGGATGGATGTATGTAGTATAGGACCTCATGTTTGATAAAACCGAGATGACTTAATTTTCAGGGAAATTAAACGAAAAAAAACATATATTAAGTTTTTCATAACAGTTAAGAATAATTGTCTACTGCGGCCACAAACATATATATAAAAAGGTATTTTCTCATTGTACACAACAACACCAGTGGTGTGGTGACAGACTTAGAGGGAAATTAAAAAAATATATATTTTAAACCATAAATCACAGTGTTAAGTTAATGCTTACCTTCATGTCCTAATCAAGCAGGTACGAGTAAAAAGCTTTGATGAATTCAAACAAACAGTCTCTGTTGTAATTTTTTAATCGGCAAAAGCACAATGAAATGTGCTGAGTGAAAGCCAAATAGTTTTGCGAGTTCTAAACACTCTTGGCCTCCTTTGAGATTCTCCAAGACATTTTATTGGTCAAATGGTTTTTATATTTTTTATGCTCTTTAAAAAAATTGGCATTTGTTTTTATCTGCAACACAACCTGCTCTGGAGCAGGTGACTGTAGATGTGCTGCATATGTTTCCATGACAGTCTACCCCAGTAAGAAGTGAATGTCCATCTCAACCACCACAAACCACAAATCCTTCTTCACAGTTTAGGCCTCTAAACATCCAAATGATTAAATATACTGATGTGTATCAACCACAAGAGTCCAAATTTGGACAGTGGTGTCAGAACAGATTAGCAACATAAACCAAGATGAAATGAGATGTAAACCATGCACTGGATTTCTTTTTCAGTCGGAGATCAGCACTTGATGTGTCTCTGTGTAGACCTTAAAAAGTACTAGGACCTCGTCTTGAGGCAGTGTGTCTTCAAACATGCTCTTTCATAACATGGTTTCCGTCCAGAAAGCCTTTTAAATCGTCAAATATACTCTTTGTTCTGTGAGGAGAGAGAATGTAAATGTTCTGACAAAGACAAAAAGTCATATGCTTTTAGTCACCATGGTTACAGCGAATAGTGTGCCACTGAAACATGAAGACAGACATGTAGTGGAATTGGGGTCATGTGGTAAATTTATAATGGTGAAAATGGAACATGTCCGACAAACATAGGCCAAGTAGAAAAATGTAGGACGGTAGGCGAACATGTAAAATGTATTTGCTTGGGATCATTTAGCAACTGGAAGCTTCAACACTTGTATATGTATGAAAGCAAACCAAGTGGAAGGGATGAGGGAATATAGTATAGATGTTTGTTTTAGGGGACAAAAAGAGCTGAGTAGAAACAAGAGAGTGAGCCAAATGGGGAAAAGAATATGATATAATATATGTTAGAATTCTTAAAATTCATAAACATTGAAATCTTCACAATTTAAATAAAATGGAGCAAGTAATGTATGGAAAGTATTAATAAATTAACACACAGTTATTCAATTCTCTATTAGACTATTGTTTGTTCAGTAGTCAAAGAGACAAAAACCAGCTAAACAACACATGAATAAAGCTCGAGTTCAAGTAGTTATAGCAGGTGATGGTGTAAAGTAGTGCATGAAAAAATCTGTTAGAATAAATAGTTTATGGACTGCACATTGAAATATTTATAGATATGGCCACATGTGTGGCTATATTCAATAATGTACATCAATATGCACTGTATGTACAACCGACATCCTAAGTAATACTGAAGCAGTCTGTCGATTTATTCATGAATTACGTGACAAAAAATTAATGAGAGACAGAGAAATTAACATGAAAGGCAGCAAATAAATAAAACAAACAAAAAAATCTAATAAAATACACTAAACTAACAATGCAAGTAATCATACAGGACATGAAGCTGTTAGGCAATGTATGCATTGCCATTAGAGGTGTGAGTTGTCATAAAAATCTGGAGTGCCAGAGAGGGAAGAGTTCAAACAGAGTGAAAGAGTCTGCAGTAACTTTCTCGTCCTGTATGTTGACCAAGTCAAACCAGTAAGTGATGAACATGCAGAGAACACTGGCTGCCATTCAGGACTGGATCCAGTAGAAGCTTGTCGGACAAATGGCACCTTGGGCGAAAACTCACCACTGCTGCCTAACTGCCACCCCTGTGTGTGTGTGAGTGTGCCTGTTCAGTGATGGAGGAGTGCAGGCCTGGCACCACAGTGTGTGAGTGATGTTGCCTGGAGTGTGAAGCTGGTTTTTTGAAAGTCAGAGAATTGCTGTTCTGATTCACAGTCTGCTTTTCAGTGCAGTGAGAACTTTAATCTCCTCTGTCAAATATGAAATTTCATAAAAATGTTTTTAAGTTTTTATTCAATAATCCATGAACAGCTAATGGACAAGATCCTTGACTGAAAGTACAGATAAAGCTGCGCGTATGTGGTGTCCTTGTGTGTATTGTTTGTGTGACAGATTGCACACACTGTTTTGGTTTCTTATTGTGTCCTTCAGGGGGCTTTCACACCTCAAACTGCACATCAGGGTTTTTGTTTTATTTTACTCCAATACGTTTGATTTGGTTAGTTTAGGCGGCACGTGGCAATAATGTGAATGGACAACAGCATGTAACTATATTCTCTTATCATCACTTACAAGGCTGCATGTCCCTTAAAACTGATTTTTATTTTGGTGTGAATCCAATTAGTATTTACAGTTCCTTCAGTATGTTTTCATATGTAATACCTTTGCATACTGCTGATGAAGTTTTTTTTCATTCTTTAGGTGGCACTGCTTCCATGTCCTGTCACAGGCTCTCTTGCTAATCCTGCCCGAAAATAGCTAAAAAGTTACATTTTTAAAAAATGCTTTGAATGTTTTTTATATGAGTTTATTTCTGATGGAGCTGTGGGACAATACTAAAATGAAAGAGTTTACCTCTATTTTCCCCTACCTTTTACTTCAATTCAATTTTTCCAGGTCGAGTCTGGGTTTGTCTGGGTTAAGTATCACACCTTCAGTTTTCAAACTTAAAGTCTGATAATCTGAACATAACAATGCAGGTCTAAAATCCCCTCTGACTTTGACAGATTTTTTGTGCGTACTTAATTTTTGCTGGTTGAGCCCTCTCAACAGTGGTCCTTTATGGAGAAGGTAATGGATTCAACAGGTAAACAGGTTGGTAACAGGTGATCATATCATGGTTAGGTATAAAACAGGCTTCCTTGAAGGTTCAACTGCTCACGCGCAATGTTTGGGTGAGGTTAAACACTTTGTGGAACATTTGAGTGTAGAACATTTTGTCTGACTGTTATCTTTATACAGTTTGTTTGCAAGTGATTTCATCCTGTTTTTATTTATGTTTGATGTGGCTTCCTAACTTTTTGAGAATTGGGGTTGGGTATCTTTGCATAGCTCAGAACTGAACAGCATCTATTTTTTCTGTGGTCCAATCTTGATCCTTTTTTTCAGTGTGAACAGGATGGGGACCCTTTTTTTATTCTATGCAATTATCGACTAAAGTATGCAGAGGAACTCCACTAACTGGTCCAGAGGCCTCTGTGATGGATTGAATGTCCCTGTATTTGCCTAAGACTTCATATCCATTTGAATGTTTGAATAAGCTTCTCACTGAGGTCCACAATTTAATATTTTAAACCCCACACAGGTCACCACAATCAATGAAAGAAAATCTATTCATTATCAGCTATTGATTAATCATGTTCTCCTTAAATTACCCAAAAGAGGAATGTAATTATTTTCTTTTCATCCATTCTTAGCTCAGAGTTTTGTTAATCTTTTAAACCAAAGTTTAAGTGTGAGTGAGTACTTTGCTAAGAAACAGCATCATTCTTGAACTAGTCCTAGTAGGAATTAAAACCCGTGTTACCAAATTTGACAATTTTCTGCCCAGTTGGGCTGCTTTTTATTAAGTTAGTTGGGAGAAAATTTGTTTAGGGCAGAAAGCCAAAATCAGGGCTAGTCTTTGGGACGTTTGGGCAATATCCATCCACAAAAAGTGAAGCTGTTTTTCCGATAAATTAAACCCTGTCCTGATTCAAGCAGCATGATCATGACGGGACAGCAGGCTTAGCTCAGTAAGCATTGATGATTCAAGATAATTATCAATGTCAAATTTTATTTTATTTTATTACAACTAAACTTTTTTTTGTTCTTGTTAGAAATGTCATAGCTCTGCAACATAATATTTATAAAAGATTACATCTGCTTATATGAGCGAAAACTTTAAATGCTCAATGTAACATTATCCAAAGGACTTTAACTGGGTTCTATTTTATGACTCCAATTATTGGTCAGAAAATTAGTCTGCTGAATTTTACTAAGAACAAAAGACCAAAGGTGATCAGACCAATTATTTTTCTCCTTGTTCGCATTCACCTGTGAACACACACACACACACACGCACATGCACACACATGCACACACTCACACTCACTCACACACACACAAATTTAAATGAGGATTCTCAGAGAAGTGCTTGTGTAACCTAATAAAGTGGACTTTTGAGGTGACCTGCGAACATGTGTGAAAGTCACTCACATTGCACACATTATTATCATTACAGGTGTATTATGATGAGTTCATTGTCATCATGTCAAGTTTGCAAGGGCACTGAGCCACAAAAGTCTATTATTTAGATATTAAAGAATAGGAAGAGGGAAAATGATCAATAAAAATGGATAAAGATTGACTTTCACTGCAAAAACTTGTAAATTATCTTAACATTAATATTTCATCTTTGAGTGTATGCTTTAGTTGCCTGTTGAGGGTGTCCACATGGTTTAGCTAGTCACATGGTTGCAACCAATAGTTTGCCAAAAGTAGAGAAGCAACAGAGTATTCCACTGTTGCAACACTCCCAGTGATGCCTCCAGTTTCAGTAAACTGTGCCATTATGAACACCACAAGCCACACTGCAGAAGGACTTTGTTTAGCCAGAATGATTAGAGTTGCCAGTTTTATTGCCGGTATGCCAACTAGCTGCTTTTGGACTGAACTAGTAGAAGGCTGCGTTTTTCCTAACTAAGCTTTTTGACAGCTTAGCCAGCGTCAGATCTGTGGAAAACTACTCTGTGTTATTTCCTCATGGATGACCTGCAGATAAGAAAGTTGGTTGCCACAGGCTTAATAGTTTGACTTTGCTCTCCTCATAAAAACTTGTTATAGATGTCAGTTAATTAGCAAGGAAAACCAGGTGGTCTCTTTCCCATCCCCCTCTTGCCCCCCCCCCCGAGGTTTCTGCCTGTTAAAAGGAAGTTTTTCCTCGCCACTGTCGCCAAGTGCTTGCTCATGTGGGAATTGCTTTC
>JAQMCX010000027.1:309739-321631 GCA_029814765.1 Acanthurus leucopareius
ATGTAAAGTGTCTTGAGACAACTTTGTTGTGATTTGACGCTATATAAATAAAATTGAATTGAATTGAATTGAATTGGTTGAATCAACTGTTTTATGTTAATTCACTGGACCTGAACAACTTCTTGAACATGTTTACATGAAGCCATGCTTCAAATTTGAATGTACTTATGCTCCATTGACTGTCGTGGAGAAGGGCACCAATTATCCCGAAATGTATCTGCTTTACTCTATTGTTGCCATGGCAATTTTAAAAGTATTAACTCAGTCCATCTCAATACTATGCCTGTCCATAATAACACAATTAGCAGGGCTCAAAATTATATCCCATTTTTTTTTGCAAAGAAGTTTCTTGGACCAGTGGGAGAGAAGTTAACTTGCCCCACCAGACAAGTCTGGAGTCAAGAAAGAAAGGATTTGTTTAACTCAGACTGGATTATCTAATCAGAAGTCAATCCCATCTGCAAAATAGGAACCGCTCGTAGTCCAAACAATTGACCTCAGAAGAAGGACAAAGATGGATGCAATGTTGGCTGAGGCACCGCAACTCAGCTAAGTGCAAGGGAAGTCACCAAGAAGGAGAATAAGTTTAAAGTGAGTTTTTATTTGACATGAAAATAACAATAGCACTGGAACTATAACATACAACTGCACCGTAGGAGTAAAAAAAACAAAACTCAAGAGCAGCTTAAATTTGACTGAGTATGTAAGAGGGAAGAGGAATGATCTGTCGCTTTTAATGTTGGCAGCCTAACTTAAGGGACAAGTAAGTGATGTTAGGTAGATTGTGTTAGCAGCTTTGCAAATAGGATAGAATGATAATACTACTGACTTGTAATCTATGAGAGAAACATTGCCTGCATTTTCAACACAAATGTCATTGGCTTGTTATCAGTGTCAAAATACACATTATTTTTGTCATTGTTTACAAAAGCCACATGTACTCCTGAATGCGTTTTTAAAATATCAGGTATTGTGAAAAATTATCCATGAATGGATATAAAATGCTTTCACATTCACAGCTGTGGCTATCTACAGTGCACAACACTAAGTCATCACACATCCCTGTAAACAAGGATACAAGGATACAAGGAAGTTTACTGGTTATTATACAACAGGTTGTATAGTGAAATTAAAATGTGGTTCCCTCATTGATTGATTAATTGATTGTATAAAAAATAAAATAAAATAATTAAACATAGAGGAGTGCAGATGGTGCATTAAGTAGTCTAACAGCCTGAGGGAAGAAGCTGCTCTGTAGTCTGGTGGTACGGCAGCGGATACTTCTGTATCTTTTGCCTGACAACAGCAGGGTGAACAGGCTGTGGCTGGGGTAGGTGTTGTCTTTTAGTATCCTTTTGGCTCTGTGCAGGCACCTCCCCTCCCCGATATCACCAATGCTTGGTAGATGGGTACCAATGATGTTTTGGGAAGTGCTGGCAGTGCAATGCTGGTAACCGCAATTGCAGTAAAAACTCATTATTCATCATTTTATTTAAAAGCAAAAGGATGATCAATGATTAAGCAGTAGAGCTGTCTCAACCTCTCTCTCTTGTTATCAAAGAGCAGTGTGTAAAACATTCAGGCAATAGCTTTTCATTTTTATTGCTTACTGTCACTTTCAGTGGTTGAGCAGGTCCTACTAGCTGATTCCTGTTAACTCTGAAGGTAACTAGAACACAGACCACAGGGCTATAAATGTATAAAACAAAAACTTGCATCAAAGATTATTTACCAGGAAACATTGAGAGTTAAAAAAACCCATCAATTTTAGTGATACTGTTCGAAGTCCTGAATGTTTTTGGTCAGGGTACTTGAGTGCTTGTAGTCAGTTGGTTGGGTTTTGTGGTGTTGTTTTGGTTGTAAAATGAAAAAAAAAGTTTAGAGAAAGCTGAGATAAAGATTCAATCTATCATTATTGTACATGCACAACTACCTAACTTGGACAGGTTACACTATCTAGAGTATACTGGGCGGCTGCCATGGCTTTGGTTCAGTTTTTCTTGTTTCATTTAATGTTTTCTTTCACCTCTTTCATCATGTTTTTTTTACCTTCCTGTCTGTGTGTGCTTTCCTATCCATCTAATTTATGATGGGTTTTGACAGTTCCTAGTCTATTTTGTTTACCTTATGTACTGTACATAGGTCTTAATTTATCCCTCTCTAAGTTTTCAGTTTGTCTGCTTTGCTCCCCATTCCTGCCTCTTTTTCCCAGTCCTGCCTGTGCTTGTTGTGTTATTTCACTCTGTTGTTTAGTTCAGTTTTTGAATTTACTTTAATCTGTGTTCACAGTATTTTTCAATAGGCTTATTTTATTGAGACTAACTTTTTGTTTCATTTACCTTCCGTCTCGATGGTTTACTTTTGGTTTCTTTTTTTGTAATCCTAACAGGACACTGTGTCATTTATGTAAATGAGAAGAGAGGAGGATATTCAGTATTCAAGGACTCAGGGTAGTAATTTCACAAAATTACAGGACTTGTCCCACTGAGAAACAACAACAAGGCAGTCTGGCACCAAATGTTGAATTTAAATTTTTATAAATCATTGCCTTATAACCACCAAATACAATAAATGCACAGGTCTGAATATCACATTTTAACAATAATGTAAAAGGTTGAACAGAAAATCGGATGACAAAAATGAGAAGCGATTTTTCAGCACCTGGTATAGGACATTCTACAATGAAGTGCACTACATTTAACATTCAGCCTCTATGTTCATGCACAGAACAGGGTGTTTTGCTATGACAGCTACTAGGGACATCACCTCTCCAAGTAAAAATGTGGAAGATAGGCTCATTTGAGAGAAGAGAGTTATCAAGCGGCATCTCGCCCACACAGCCACTGATAGCTGCAATCAGCAGAAGAAGGATGAAGGGGACTCAAGAGGGCAGCTCGTCAGCTTTGATAAGGCTTTTGTATCACCTCTGATTGAGTTGGAATACTTAGAAGATGCACTGTAATGATAGGTGTCTCAGCTCGTGTGCTGTCTGAAGATCTCTACCATTTTGTATTCATGTGTGTTTGTAAAAGCAAGGGAGTGAAGAGGGAAGGTGAGGGTGCAGGAGTGTTTGTTTAAGTCAAGAACTTGAATAGGAAAATGTAAACAGGACATGGCCGATTGTCCTCCATCATGAAATATACCTAATGACGTGTCAAATGTAATGTGAATGCAAAGTGAGCCATGTTGGTAAAAGTGACACCATACATTACAATTTAACCTGTTTGCATCCACTGAATCCATTGAAGCTACTGACTGAGCACAACTTATTGAGATTTAAGTATTACATTTTCAGTGAGGCTGCTTCAGAGTGATTCCATTAACAGTTTGTCAGCTGTTTGACTCACAACCGAACCCAGAATCCTGAACCTTTTGTCATTTAGAAATTAAAGCCCTCTTCCTGTTTCAGAAGTCTTAACTTGTCAAGACTTCTTCTTTCAGGGGCCGCTAGGTGACTGAAATATTTCATTTTCCTGTCATTTTCATCCTGGCAGGTGGGATTTGCTAATTAAAGGTCAATAATCTAAAATGATCATTTAGCATTAAGATTTACTTTCATTTAACATAAGATGAAAACCAGCCCTATGTGTGTCAATAAACTCTTGGCCTATTTAGTGTAGTCTAGATGTAAAAAAATATAATAAAAAGGGGAAGTTTCAGCAAATTAACAACTTTCATCTATTTTGAGTGCTGCTGTTTGCTGGGGCCCTTTTTTCATGAGTGCTGATGGGAGCAGATAGCTGGTGATTTTTTGATTAGCAGCATGTCAGCGGTTTCCCAAAAATCTCTTTGGCATAATGG
Organism: Acanthurus leucopareius; assembly: GCA_029814765.1. Taxonomy (NCBI): domain Eukaryota; kingdom Metazoa; phylum Chordata; class Actinopteri; order Acanthuriformes; family Acanthuridae; genus Acanthurus; species Acanthurus leucopareius. The sequence continues at coordinate 313,541 of JAQMCX010000027.1, forward strand.
TTTTCTGAAAATGTGAGTCCTATTTGGTGTTTCTAAAGCTGTCATTACTTTGTACCTACCCACATTAATTATGCTGAGGTCTCTTCTCTCTGATCAGCTTTTGTGGAGCCAAAATTTCTAAATTCAGTCTTGTATTTTGGGTTTAGCATAATGCAAATGATCAAGAGTTAAAAAAAACTCTACAATTGAAACTCAATATTACCTCAGTCAGAGAGTACAAACAGTTTTTCAAGTCCACATCTGCGAGAGAAGATTGGTGGGGTATACAACAGTCGAGATGAACAGATCAGTGAATCCCAAAAGAAAGAAATTTGAATTAGGAAAATGATTTCACATGTTATAGCATTATTATTTACTCTATTCTTTTAATTGGTGTTCCAAATAAAATGGTCAAGCAACCATTTTTTTGTCCCAAGCCTAAGTTTGGTAAAGACTTAAACTTTAAGTTAATAAAAAGATTTGTAAAATTTATGTAAATGTTTTGTGGTTTGGCCTGGGAACCCCAGGGACAGGAGCATGTAGCTGAGTGTGATGGTGCAGTTTGGATGGATGGATGGATGGATGGATGGATGGATGGATGGATGGATGGATGGATGGATGGATGCTAGATGTTGGATTATGGCTTCCACTTTAAAAAACTGCGGCCTGTGTCAACCCAGTTTCTAGCTTCCGACCCCTGTTTCCACATCTGTGGGAGCTATTTTCTCCTGGTGTTATGTCAGAACCCAGCTGCTGATCACTGGGCTCTGCCTGTGGGTGGAGAAAGAAAGCCTATGGCTCAATCTGCCTGGGAATATCAAAGGGTGAGGGCTGTGTGGAGAGCCTCTGCTTGTCCCCCAAAGCTCCCTGGTCTTCATCTGGAGAAAAGTATGGTAAAGGTGGAATTTAGAGATCTTTGAAAAGCAGTGAAGGCAAAAGCACTTAAAGTCCATAGCAACACTGACAGCACTGTTAGGCCTTAGAGAGAGATAAGTTCCACCCCTTGTGGTTAATCCCACAGTAACTAATTTCCAGAGAAAATATGCACAGTAGTTTGTGGAGAGAGACAATAAGTTTTTTTGATCCCCTTTAAATGAATTTCCATTATACATAAAATGTTTGTCAATTTGAATGATTATTTGAATACAAACAATAGAACTCCATGTCAGACTGATCAGCTATCAAAGTGACTAGTTGTGTGGCTAACTGGGCCAACTAGTTTACAGCAGCTGCTTGCTATAGCAAGGAGTATAATGAGAATGAGTTATAGGTTACTGTGGTGATTTACTGCCTCCTGTGTTTTGGCACAGTGTTCCTTCAAATATTGTCTAAATACAACCATAAACATAAAAAAACATTTAAGCAGTCTAAAACTTTTTTTTAAAGATAACCTAGGAAGCAATTATCCAATCTAATTGGAGATTCAATACAAAATCACCACTCTGGTTGGATTTGTTACACTTACAGTATATTTACAGATTTTTTGATTGATACTTAAAGTATTGATGCTGACGGGTAACCTGACAAGTCAGATGGAATGTTTCCCCCATCCACTCAATACATATTTCACATGTTTGAAACAGCCCATGGACAATGTTTTTGAAGGGGCAGGTTGTTTAAAAAAAAGAAAAAAAGAAAAAGTTGGAGGGTTATTGAACAAATATTCTGTCAGTCATATTCATTATTCTAGCCAAAGCCAGTCAGGAGAAGAAAGAAAACATCTCCTCCATCAAGGATAGCCTTCAGTGCTGCTCTTTTCTCTTATTTTTGGGAGTAAATGTCATCCAGTTCAGATAAAATTGCCACTATTTCAGCATCGATGATAACCTCTTTGGCAGCCACCATTGTTCACAAGCTTGCAGCTGCTTCTTGCTTTCATCAAAACTAAACCATGCCCACAGCTACCACCCCTGTCTCTCGAAAAGAAGCTAATTGGTCTGGTCATATTCTGACCAGACACAAATGAATCCCATTGGAGCTTTTCCAGATGGACCTGTGAGATTTCAGACTTGAAATCTTGAGGTCTTGAAATCCAGCTGCCTTGCAAGGTTCGCTGACAGGGCTGGACTGAGATAACAAAGCAGATCTAGAACCTGAAGATGATGTTTATTCTAACTTGAGCACAGAACCATCTTCAATTTTTAAAAGAAATGTGTAGTTATTTTAACAGAGGACTCGAGGCTGTGCAATTGCCACACCAATTGGTAACATTCGTTTAACTTCACTCCAGACTTGTCTGAATATGTTTCCTTTATACTGTATCGTAAGTTGCAGTGCATGATATTCGTATTGTCTCCAATAATATTTTAATTGTTGTTTTAACTTTGTTTAAACTGAATTTATATGAAGTGTGTCTCTCATTTTGCAAAAACCAATCAAAACAGGCCTTGAAAACCCACACACATTTGCTGCTTATGATGAAGTCTAGTCGGACAGACCGTTTTTTTTTTCTTAAAAAAGCAGTTTTTTTTATAATATCATTAACATCTACTATTAACTAGCTAGAACAAGACTTTTACAAACAAATTTTTGATTTTTTAACACAATTCTCAAGGGAATGCAAAATATCGGTAATCATCATTATCAGCAAAATCCCCCAAAATATCAAAATTTTATTTTTTGTCAATCTCCCATGCCCTCAAATCATCTCAAACTAAAGCATACGAGGACAGAACACATTAAGTACATAAGTGAACTATGTGTATAATGACCAGAAAAAGAGACATGACGCAGGTAACTAATAAAGAACATCACTGTTTCAGCATCTATGAATAAAAGACATGGGAATCACTACAGTTGTGTTATGCTCTGAAAACACTGCCTGTCTGAACAGCGCATTTGCGTAATGGAACCTCTTTCTTTTCATTATGGTCTCCCTGTTTACAGATTAGAGTGGGAACACTGCCAAGATGTGCAGCTCACGTATGCTTTCAGCTCTGCGTCATCCATAGATTTGACATGTCACTTTTTTTTTTTTTAGCTTGAAGCTTGCAGTTCTCAGCAAAAACAAAAAATGTAAAAATGTAAAAATGATCTGTTAATAGTCTTATAGAAATCATACCAGGAGAATTACACCTTTTAGTACAGTCTAAATGTTTATATTTGCAGAATATGTCACAGACATGATAACAATCATGTGAAAAGCTGAAATTTTACAGTGCTCCCTCTCTCTCTCTTTCTCCATTATCAAAGACAATGTAAATGTAGAAAGGCTGAGAGGAGCAGCACAGTGGCAAAAGCACTGTCTGCATGGAAGTCACGCACATACATGCCAAAACAATTAAGCAATGTAAGTGTCAAATACAGATAGAAATTATCAAGAGGCAACATCATGTCTCCCTAAAAGTGTCTTTGTTTTTTGTTACAAATTACTTGTGAGACACGCTGGCCATGAAACTCCAGGCCATAGTTTGTGTGGAGGCCAACAAGTATCAGTGTCACACATTTAACCAACTCAACTTAAATCCTAACAATTACAACTTAAAGACACCACCTCTGCTATCTCTTCTGTTACTGTTTAATGATTACAAAGGACATCTATGGCTGGGGCAACTTACTCTGTGCTTCCACAAAATTGATCAAATACAGACTATTTGCTGATTAATTATCAATATTATATCAACAAGTGCTTTTAAATACCAGAGTAAAGTCACAAAATAGCTTTATCGGAAATACAGCAGAAGAGAAAGTGGCCTTTCTGTTTACAGGACAGCCAAACACAGACAAATCAGACACATCTGAGAGAAAGTTATTGACAAACAGTGATGTTGTGCTGATATTAAAAACAGTTCATCTCAATTAAAAACATATAGTGTCATGTATGAATGCCCTGTGTGTGAAGAGAATTTGAATCCTGTCAATTAATGGCATACTATGCCACAGACTATGAAGACTTCTTTGTAGAGAGCTGCTCACAAAATGTGAATATATTGATTGGATGGAATCCATAGAATAAGTTAGTTGATCTGCAGGTAGTTTTCATTATAATTTCAATTATCTATTGTTCAGGAGAGTTCAAGAAACTGATGAATTTCTTTATTTCTATACCCTTGTGAACTAATGGACTTTTGCATAAAACCCTCCCAAAGTGATCAAATCCATGTAAATGCATGAACAGGAAAAGACAGAAGCTAATTCTTCATTCTGTGACATTTTCTAGGTCTGTCTTTTAGTTTTGTAGGTGTTCAAACGGTGCAAGGTCCTAAGAAAAAAAGAGTGATTACCTGCCATGAAATGCTTTATTCACTGGCAGCCTGACCTCTTCATAATCTCAAAATGCCACAGTTCCTGTCATTCACAGATCCCTGCTCATTCATGCCTCCCAGTCTTTTCTTCAGCAGGAAATAGACGGCATCACCCGCTGCTACCATCTGCCAGCCTGCACAGGCCTGACATAGGTTAACAGGTTTTCACATTATAGAGAAGTTCACATGACTACTTCCATATGGAAAAAAAAAACTAGAACACTGCTTGAGCAATCATCTGAATTCTTCCCTACTGTAAATTTGTTTATAAACAGACTTTTAACAAGCAATGCAGAGACCTGTTTGAATGTCAAAGGCATCAAACTTTCTGAAAGTCATCTGAGGAGTCATTATGAGCTTGGTGAGAGTAATTAAAAGAGAGGGTAAAAATAGCACTGAGGCGTGATTTGAAATCCTGGGGAGAAAATCTCATTTAGTCAATTAGAACTTACCCATTGAAGGTATTCAGGTTAGACTTATATGACAGTATAGGGTTTTAATTAAATATCAGACATTTCCGATAAGGATAATGATATTCATACACAGTCTCACAGCTGCAGATAATAAAGGATTGTAATTAACATTATGAAGACTCAATTAATGAACATGCACCACAAAACAAAACTATGTATACTTTTGAAAATTCAAGGACAAGTGCTGCATTGCTGATATGAATGCTTCTTTCACAAGTTCTGGAGTGTCTTATGAGGTGCAAACATAAACTTTCTAGATGGTTGTATCCATAGCTCAACACCATCACCTTGAGTTACATGCATCTTTGTTATAACTGGAGTGTGCTCATTTGCAACTTTACCATGGGCCCTAAACTTTGGTCTACAGCCATGACCCAGAGACCAAACTTTGTTTGGAGGACAGAGAGAAAAATGCAGGGAGCCATAACCTGCAAGTTGGAGAGGTGGGGAGCAACAAATGTGTTATTGCTGATGAGAAAGTGGAAACATTGCCGTGGTGGAGAGTTGACTTGCCTTTTTGACGCAGTTCATGTTGCTTGTGCCAGATGTTCTTCATCAGAGAGTTCTTGGCATTAACAGTCTGACCCTGGGGGATTAATTCCCGATGGATAACTCCATGAATGTCAAAATCAACCCACAGCATGCTATTAACTGCGTTCCTGACCTGATGTCCCTTGTATGTTCTTGGAGACTGAAAGCTCTTGTACTGCAATAGCTTGATCTCTGTGTCGTTACTGTAGACACAGATCTCATCACAGTGATGATCCTGAACAAAAAGTTTGGGTCATCTCTGGCCTGCTACAGAGACCCTCACACACTCCTGCATGCTGCTGCTTCTGCTCTGGAGTCAGGAAATCACAAATGCACACACACATACAAATGGTCACAAAAATGTGTGCAACAAATAACTAATGTGCTGATAATCACCAAGCAAAATAACGTGGAGTTCTTACTCATGAAGGTCACAGCTGTCATCTGTTATTCATGAGCAGCAGAAACAGTCTCTTGTATGTTTTTGTCGTAAACCAGGATTTGTGTGCATCCAACCACCCATGGCTTTATTGAAGTAGTTTTACAGTTGTCCAAAGACTGTTTTGTCGAAGAGTTGTAGGTAATGGGGGTCTGAGGTGGCAGAGTGAACATGATACCACCATTTCCCTTTAAAGTTTTAGAGCCATTACTACACTGACTTTCAGCAGATGTTACCAAACCCCCTGGCTTCATTCCTGTCTCTTATAGAATCTGTTTGGAAGTCTGGTCATTGCACATTCATGTTATATATCATGCATGGAGGGAAGCTATAGTTGCAGTGGGATTGCAACTGAGTGCTGTTAAGGCAGTTTGAAATTGCAGATTTAATCAGTTAATGTGGTAGATCTGTCACTTGTTCATCACTAAAGTGATGTTATCAAAGAACTCTGCCATATTGTGTCTACTTCACCCTGTCATGCATGAATTATTAAAAAACAAAGATACATTACTATATACATTATTTGGATAACACTGGTCAGAAAGTGAGGAAGGATTTCAGCAAAAATGACTAAATGTTTATTGGTGTACACCTGGCTCCAACAGTTTGCAAGATCTAAGCTTCAACTGTCAAGCAAAGCCATTAAAACACCAGGCAGACTTCCCCCTGTGTGGCTCTCTACTGGTTCAAAGCCAACAAATCATTCTATTATTTTTCTCTCTTAACTAATTCAAAAATGACCAAATGTTGATCAGAATGCCACATATCAATATTGAAGTACTGATCAATACTTTGCCTGCAGTATCTCTGCAGCTGTGATTGATTTCACTTTGTCATTTGCTGAATCAACTCCTCACATATAGATGATGAAAGAAAGGGTGCCCTGTCTTTACCCCTCTGTTCGTACTCATTCAAGTGCTCAGTGAGAAAAGGCTGAGCTGAGAGATGACTTCAAGGATGCCAAGAAAGATCTACGTAGCTTATTATCTTTTATCTAAAAACCAAATGACAGCTTAAACCTTAACCCTTAACCCAGCATTTCATTGAACTCAGGCTGTGAATCATTGCTGCTAGATTTGTTGAAATGTGTGCAAGCTTTGTCTCGGTTTCTTCATCAAAGACTTGATCAGCATGTTCTGTTCTCTTACATGGCCTACCCTGTTCTTGGTACTTTTTTTCCTTGTTGTTTATCTCTTTAAAGTCATCCAATCAATCTTAATGTCCCTTGACACCGGACGTAGGAATTTCCCATTGTGATCCTCTTTTGCTAACATTCACTCTGTCTATTGTTTTGAGAGGCAAGGATCGATTGTCTAAAATTCAAAATGTCACATCATTTCAGTAATTTGGCAAAAATACTTAACATTGCCCTCTTAGAAAACTTGAATGAAACATCTAAGGCAATACTAACAACATAACTTTCTAAAGCAAAAACACATTTTTGATTTTTTTCCATCCCATCTTTAATTGTTCAGACACAAGCATCATGAGTCTGAACATTTTGAACCTAAATCTCCTCACCTTCTATTCCATGGGTCCCTCTCCCTTATACAGTGAATAAAATTGATATTCCTTTAAAAATGTGTCATAACATGACAAATTTTTGTTGATGGTTTCCTAGAATTAAGATGTATTTAAAGCAATGTCAAGGTGTTCTAGAGGTTAAAATTGATAAATCAGTTTACTGATGATTAAAGGGCCAAAATCCAAAGAAGTTGTATTCAAAAGTTTTCATAAATTTTATCATTTTTCAGGTGTTTATAGGAATTCCTTGTACTTATTTTTGCACTATACATATTTATTAAACCTGCAGATGCATAAAACCCTAGATAGTGTAGATTCATGAATTAAAGTGTATATTAACAGAAACGTCCCAGTCATCATAATAACAACTGCATGTCAGACAGATGACCATGACCAGTATATGAGTTAACAATGAAATGGACTTTAAGGGTTCTATTTTCGTAGACCAGGCGCAGGCGCGGTGCACCTTGCCAACGGGGTGTGGCCAGCACATTTTGCAATTTTTGTGTACGGCGCAGTACGGCGCAGCACATCCATCCTCCATCCCTCCCACTGGTGCAAATGGCAAAGAGGGAGGAGAGAAGGCGTGAGTGGGTTTAACACAGCCAGGTGTGATCTTCACCAATTAAATGAATGCCTCTCCCTGCCTTTAAATGCGCTGCGGGCGAGGTGCAGTGCTAATTTCACCTCGCCACCACCGTGGACAAAGACAGCAGCAGCTCCAGGCTGTAAAACTTCTCCCAGGAGGAAACTGATTTGCTGGTCCGGAAGGTCCAAGCTCGCAGTGCCAGAATATATGGTAATGCAAACAGACCTCTGCGGGTTGATGATGCAAAAAAAGCCTGGGAGGAAGTTACTAATATTGTCAATCAAGTTTGCCCAGATATTCTGAGAACCGCTG
>JAQMCX010000027.1:321731-345867 GCA_029814765.1 Acanthurus leucopareius
TGTGATCCACCTGCATTCCTGCTCTGTCATCGCCAAATAGGAGAACCTTTGGTGATATATTCTCTCCCGGTATCTCCACCTCATCCTCCTTGCAATAATGTACTCCATCTTTTTAGATCATGTTAAGAATAAATATTAAAACAGAGAAATATAGGCAATCACAGGTAAATCCTTAAGACACCGACTGACTTACATTTATTCAGCCAGAGTCTCTCTCTTTTTTCTCTTTTTTATTCTCTCTTTTTTTCTCTTTGAATGAGATTCGTGAGATGAGAGAAGCCGATGAGAGAAGCCGAATATAAACTCTGAATCGGATGCCTTGGCTGTTTGTGGTTGGCTTGGAGATGTGAACTCATTATTTGACATCACACTTTCAGCTGCCGTCAGGTTGAGTTTCCATTACGTGTGACAAACGTCTTTGATCTGACATCAGATGTGACGGGAAAATTAATATAGATACAAATGTATATGCTGGTTCAGACGGTTACATTAAATAGTGGTCGCTGTGATTATTTATTTGCATTGAAATGTGCCTGACACTCTGGAAACCTGCCTGTGAGGTTTTGGTGGTGTGTGCGCACTGCGCGCCTGTCAGCCAAATTACCACTACACTGGGTGTGCTTCGCCTGTGCCGAGAATAGACCAGGTTGGAGCTGGCGAGCTTTCAGCGCACCTTCCCTGCACTGTTTTGGCACGAAATTGTCACTGTGCCAAGCTGAATCTGTCGACACCTCCCTTTGGTGCGTCGCCACACCCATCTCGGTGCAGCCTGGTCCACCAAATTGCCAAATTGGCTGCGCATGGTGGCGTGCCGGACGAAATTACCGTGGGGTGCTCCACGCTCTGCCACCTGCGCCACCCTGCGCTGCGCCATGAAATTTGAGCCCTAAGTGTTTTGCAATCATATAAAATAAAAAAAGTTAACAACAAGGAATTAATGGCTTTAATGTAAATAAAGAATCTAAAATTCATTACTCAGATCTTTTAAATTAAGATGATCATTACTGTCACAATGTAGATTGCAAATAAGACAATCTGTGAAATATGCAAACAGCCAAAAAAACAGTGCTTTTTAATTTTATTATTCATGTCCACCTCATCAGTTCACTCACAGCTGAATCACTTGAAAACATTATATCCACTGGTCTGATGTCTGTGTCTATGAAGCAACTTATTCTTACCAAACAATCTTCTTTTATCAACACTATTTTATATGTGGATGAGGTTGTTTTGATGGTTTTCTGTGTGCACATCATGTTTGCATCGGGTTTTGGGTCTTGTTCAACAAATCTTTGCTATATAATCATACTTAACCAGCACCACCACCTGAAGCTGCTACAACAGCCGCAGCGTTATCAACTGCTGACCACCAAGTGATGATAGGTATTCTAAACTATGACGCAGTGATACAGTGGTCCAACAACTCATCACAAATTAAGACTTTAATTGTGCTGTCTTACAGTCGATGTAAAGCCAATTGAAGTTTTGTGTCCCTGATGAAACCTAAAACTCACTTAGAACTCAAAGTGATGATGAGGTCTTAAATGTATGGATGGGGTCTTTAAAAAGGTCCTACAGGGTATTTAAATTAACCTCAGACTTTCTGCTTATACCCTGATGTTAGAAATAGCAAAACTCTTCAATAATATCCCTGCTCTGCTTATATTGGTATCTTCTCTCGACAGCTATTTATTTGTAATTGTCATCGACCCAAATCTTCATAAAGACCTTTGGGATTTCATCAGGACAAAGTGTGAAATAGAGAAAAAAAGTTGTCTGGTCACAGCCTGGCTGGGGAGACCAAAAGGTGCAAAATGATCCAATATGTCATTTTATCTGACTGTGTCCAGGCTGCAGCCACTGCAGCCACCACTGCATCAATCATCACATTCTTCCCATCAATATAAATGCAAATCATACAATCTGGTGTGGCTGTGTGGATTATGACTTAGCAGTAGAGTGTCTGTGCAAAACGATGCTCTGAAAGGTCACTGGCTCATTAAGTTCGGCCGATTGCCAAGACTGGAACTGCGAGCATAAGGGGATGAGCTGACTCGTCTGTACACAGTAAAGAGCAACAATATTGCCGGGCCTTTTTAAGATGTTCAGAGCTGGCACTGCTGCATGTGGGAGCAGCTGTATGAAGTGTCGAATCACTTACAGTGAGGAAAACCTGCCTAAGAGAACCATGTGACCTTTTGCCATTTGATTCAATGTTTAAATTTACTCTGAAAATGAAGTTTACTTCCATCTTCTTTTATTTGTAACAGAATTTTCTTTAACTGAACTTCTCTTTTTATGTATGTTATCAAATCGTGCTTTGTTAAATTTCTTTCAAGAAAATTTCCAATCATGCAACAAGAAGTCCAGTGGAGACATGTTGAGAAAAAGTTGCACAGTAAGTAATGGAGACAGCATATGACTTCTAAGACTAATAACTGGAGATACATACTGCATATATTCAATCCCGTCAACAAACTGCAGGTAATTAATATTTTGTTGATGCAGTCAGACAAACAAGTAAAAACACACATGTAAGGATATGACTTAATTCATTACTTTTTTTAATGAATTTTTGGTTTCTTTTATCAGCCTATAAATCATGCACTATGTTGGTCACGTGCAATTCAATTCTTCTTTGTTTCTCACTCGCACATCTTTTATTTACAAAAAGGTACTTCTGACATTGTGGTTTGGAAATGTCAAAACTATCAGAATTTGAAACTACATTAAGTGTGTGTAAGTGACTGTTATGGGGCAGGAAATATGGTTCCTTTGTTTTATGGATGTTTTGGTTCCTCTGTTTCCTCAAAATTACTTTAGATCTCGTAGAAATCTGCCAGTATTAAGAACTGCCAACCGCATACTGGTTACTGCTTTTTAAAATAGTAGTACTGTGGAGACTGTTAAATTAATTTATTTTGGAGTGTGATAGGCCAGGCTTAGCCGGTTTCCTATTTCAGAAAGAAAAAGTAAATAGTAGTATGGATAATAAACCACCACTACTGTGTTCCTGCCTCTTTATGTTCTGAAAAAAAAGTTTGAGGTATTATGGACTTCCATTGTATTCTCAAACAGGATTAGGATTTACTGGTGAGAAAATAAAAAAATAAATAAAACAGCTGTGTTTCTGGCTTCTATCATCATTGTAGTCGGAGTCCTTTGCAGTATGTTAGGTCTCTGAGCATGACATACCTGCTGGCTCACTAGCGACTCCTACAGACACCTGTGGAGCCTCTCAAGTCTGAAAACACTGGATCAAATTTTCGGTTCACAATCAGCCAATATTCTAAACCTACAGTTTATTTCTCACAAAGCTAACATATTCTCATGCTGAAAAGTGAACTTACTGATGAAATAACGTGAAAAAATGGAAGTTGTGACCATTCCAGCACTTTATAATGTGGGATAAAGATAATGAGGTGAACTGTTATGTTGCATACTGGTGATATTTTCCCAATCAGTATGAGATTTTTGAATCATATCAAGTGAAATTTCTGGTGTCACTTTTGAGGTGAAGTTTTTTCTGATGTTCCACCAGCTCAACCAAACGCAACATAGCAGTGCTGACAGAGGGCTGTTTTTGGAGGGCAAGTGTGCACATGAACAGACCGCCCTAAAATTTCCCCTTTGGACTTGATCTAGTGGTGGCTAAACTCCAGCTTCAATCAAACAGTCTATTTAAACTGAAGACCTCTCTCCACTTCAGGGATAATTATCCCCATTATTTTATTGATGAAGTGGCACCTGAAAATCCCTTTAATGTTTTACCCTCTTTGTATTTTGCAGCAGCAACACACCTCCTGTGCTGTAGAAAGCAAAAAGTTCTTTTACAAAAAAGAGCTCATAATGACTGTGTGGGCACTGGCTCAACCTCCAAAAAACAAATGTCCACCTGTGTTAAACTGCAAAAAAGGAACACTAAACTCCACCTGCTGTGTCCCTGTGCTTTTAGAATTTTAGTGCAAAAAAGGTCCAAACATATATTGTACCTTCTGATACTATTAATATAGAGGACAGAAAGAAATATGAAGTTACTCCTATATCATTTGAAGGGTACAAGTCTTGATATTAATTCATGCCAGCCTCTTCTTCTCTGCCCTTCTCCACAGAGGTTTCAGTGGCACGGCAGCCATCCTCATTTGTTTTGCAAACTAATTCAGGGCTATCAGCAGCCGGGCCCATTAATTAAGCAATCAGTTGGGAGCAGAGGGACTTTGTCACAGCGAGGTCACTGCGTGAGGTGTCCATTATTCTCATCTCCCACTGAGATGTGTGTAAACCTCTTAATGTCGGCTTTTATCAGTGAGAACTATACTGACCTACAGCAATAATTCTTAACATTGCTGTGTATTTTAAGATCTCAGTGCAGGTCTGATTCTTGCAGCTTCTCACTTTTGAACAGTAGCATCTAAATTGCATGACCATACATGAAAGGAACAGGTGCATGTGTTAAAAAAAACTGTAGAAAGTTAGTTGGTCTGCCTACTAGGATACTTAAAAACCTTTCCCCATATCTCCATGATTTGCATCAAAACTTGCACTCCTTAAAGTCATAACTCAGTAAAATCTGAACACAGTCTTGACCCACTCTTATACAAGTCCTTTGAAGGCCAAAACACAACCAGCATAACTAAATAAATCATGCTTAAGTGAAAAATTAACAGAAACACATTCATCTATTTTATGAGACTAAGCAAATATTCAATATTAAGAAAAAAGGAACTATTGATAAAAATAGGGCTCTTTTTAAAAGTATTTGCTATGTTATATGAAAGGTGCCTCAAGAGTTTTATTTTATGATTCCAACAGGCCATATCTGAAAACACAGACAAAGCTGACTTCTGAGCTCTTTCAAAGTACACATTTTTGTACTTGACCAGTCGGTATGTACATTTTTGTGGTCCTGCATATAATTTTACTATATAGAAGATACTGAAATTATAATTTTTTTAATTGGTCATATTTTTGATTTTATAACATTCCAAACATGTTATGTGCAGACTCACTCAGTGGTGGCTGATACTGTAGTGACCAATACAGTGTGTGTTTGTTTTTTAATCAATGACTTTACTGGTTTTAAAAAACAAAGGGCATATTATAAACTCATTTGCTGCTCTCTTCTGGTTAATTGTATGAATTACGGACAAAAGGGACTTAATCACTAAATCAAAAATAAGAAATTTAGAACTGAAGCATTTTTATTCATCATTGTATAACTGTCTCAGCCTCTGCTTTAATTGAACCTTGTTTTCCTACAATTTGTGCATTTGCTCTCAAAAATGCCTTGTAAGTTTGTCTGGGCTGTTTGTCCTCTGGACTTTGATCAAGAAAGTCTTACTGCTAAAAAAAATCTTTAGGAAGTCAGGTGACGTTTTAGTGAGGGTCAAAGTCCATGTGTAAGGAAGTTATAGTGGATGAGTGGTTTTAACACACAGTATCATTGTGAAATGAGACAACCTTTATTGTTATTTTATTATTTTTGTTGTTTTTGTTGTTTTTTTGTATAATGCCACATCTGTCACACATGTTCTCAGCAGCTCACAATTACTTGTTGGACCATACTTCTGCCCCTATGCTGACTGTGCGAAAAGTTTTGAACAAAGTTAATGTAATAACTTGTGTAATAATAATTCTTATATCTTTTATTGAGGTAGTAATGCAGGTTTCTTAACCTGATAAATGAAAGGGATTTATGTTACAGAGCAATGTGCTAAATATTTATACATTTATGCAAATGCATATACAATATCTGTGGCTTAAATAAATAATATAAAAAATCTAATACAGAGACAGTTATTTATCAATATGTTAATGAATAGTTACGTTTATACAGTCTTACATTTACAACTGGCCCTTTGAGGGCAACCATAATGCTGATGTGGCCCTCTGTGGCCCTCTGTGAAAACGAGTTTGACATCCCTGATCTATAGCATCGGACGGAGTATATTGAGCTCTTAAGATGTAGGCTTGAAGGCAACACATGAACTGATATCTGAACCTGTCACCTGAGCATGAGCATAAAGTCAAATTCTCAAGTAAAGCACATTATGACAGGGCTGCTGAAACCAGGGCCTTTTGCACTGTGGAATGACCTGCATGAAGAGTTAGAGACCAGTTATTCAAAGTCAAACAGTAAATAATGTCTTGAGTTGTATTGATTGATAAGACAGTGAGACTAAACCCTGTAATTAGCCAGTGTTGTTGGATTTCAGTACATTTTCTGATCAAGTATTGGAAGGCAGGAGGTTCTCCCTTCTGCGAAAGCTGGCACACCCTCACAGGAAAGAAAAAAACATACAAAGCATTTTTGCTTTTCTTCTGTCGGGGGACAGGTGTATTGGAAAACCAATCCTGGGATACAGCTTTGCCTTCCCACAAAATTTGTCAATAAAAATGTTTCTACTACAAGCAATGGGCAACATGTTGGATCGTTTGTGATAATTTGACTAGGTGAAAGCCAAATTAAACCACTTAAGTTCTTGTAGCAATGACTCTGACCACTCAAACAATAGCAAAGAGGTTTTTTTACTTTTACTTTTTAACGAAAAGTTTTCTGCTCTCTGCCAAAAGACAACACCCTTAATTCCAGTGAAATATGACAAGGCCAGTGCTACTTCATTATTTGGATTCACTCCAGGCTCCTGTAATCAGTCACAGAGAGCACAACGCTGCATGCAGCACAATAAGTTGATACTTTGGGGGAAAACTGACACACAATGGTGAAGCTCAGCCAGCCTTTTCTCCTGACATGTAAGTAAAATCTGCACTCAAATTCATGCATTCATACTTGAATGCTCATCTTTGTGTGTTCTTTCACTTTTGTACAAAGTTGGTTTTTATTATTTAAAAAAATCTGCAGGTTAAAAAAAGTTTTTGATGAAGCCTGTTGCTGCTACAAACTGTGGTATAAGTATTAGAAATATTAAATTCTATAAATAAATAATAGAGAATAAATTCTTTACAGCTGTTTCAAATGATTCTATTGTTTCAAAACCAGAATCAGAAATAATTTATTGATCCCTTGTAAAAAGGGGGTGGGAGGTGGGGGGGAATAAGAGTATGTAATAGGATTTTGAAAGCTATGTAACATGTAATATGTGATATTACATGTAATATAACATGTAATAAATACAAATATATACAACAGTTAATAATATAAGAAATAAGAAATCTGTAAACTTGTGTAAGTATGTAAAATGACAATGAAGTGTTAAATATTCACAGTGAATTTCATAATTCATAATCAGAATCATTTGTCACTCAAGTGTAGAATAGAAAAGGTAACAATTCAGATCTTGCTTAAGTGTCACTATATCACCTGACTCATGTTTAAAGCATAAGATTATACCCTCTACTATTCTAAGCCTCATAAACCAGTTTGTTCTGGACAAATATAATAAGGATAATGGATGGACAGATGGATAGTTATTGCAGTTGTATAGTACAGATTGATAATTTGTTCTTACTTGATTTTAATATATATATATATATATATATATATATATATATATATAAGTGAGTTTTGTGATCAATTTAAAAAAAAAGAAAACACCATATAATAAACAGGTCATTCTTCAAGTATCAACATGTCGATTTGCATTTCTCAGCTTAGATTTGAATTTGATTGAAGAAAAAAAAATGATCTTTCTGATAGACTTTTCACATGTTTGATAAAAAACAAAATAAATTAATGAAGCTAAAGGGTTTTTTAAAAAACAGTTTTATTTCAGTGTACTTTCATAAATTGCACAACAGGAAGTTCAGACAGTACAGGTAGTTTAAGTTTCTGTTTCCTATGACTCAGAATTATTTCCAATTACAGGAAATAGAAACCTATCTCACAGTCCCATAATGAGGGACTGTTACAGTTATCAAATAAGGCTGGTGTGACTTAGTCCTTCAAAGAAAGATTAAACCATGAGGTTTAAGATTTCCCAATAATTTTTAAATGAATTATTTAATGGATACAAGACTTTTACATAATTTAACTCCTTGTGTGTAACTTGTCAATGCACTCTAAAAACTTAGTAATTAAATATTGGCAATAACAAGTAATTATTTAATTATTATTAATTAAACAAATATTATTGAACACTATTTCCCTGTTATTGGCAACTGTGTATTTTGGGACAGGCTACAAATGTCTAATCCTTATGAATATAAAGTGACAGACATATTAAATTATATTATCTCTAGTACCTAGGTAAGTTTACATTATTTGGCTTTACTTGAACAGTAAAAGTTGCACTTGTTTTGATTAACTTTGAGCATGTAATTTTTTAGACAGCCTCTAAAATACTTAATAAACCGTATGGAAAATATTCAGTGGACACATCTACTTATTATTGAGTGTTTCAGCCACAGACTTAACAGATTTTTTGATTGGGGGGATCTAAGTTAACTTAATATGACCAAAAGGTATCTACATTTCTTAAGAATAGCACAAACGTATTCATGCAAATTTGGTATGCAACAAACACATTTTCACACAGTTTATTGAAGTTTAATGGATATCCAAAACTTTAAGTCAGATCAAATTTCTAATATTGGGATTATTATGAACACATGAGAGTGTACTTGGGGCATTAATTTAGAAAATGCGATGTGGAGCTGATTCAAAAGCATTTTAATCACCAGTGTGGCACAATGTTCATTAACCTTAGTGGGTTGGACATTTATCCTAACTTGTGCCAACAAACACACACCCTCCTCTCTATCACAGTAAGACGGACAGACACAGACCCTCCTCCATCTTAAAACAGACACACAATTTTTACTCCTCCCTCCTTTTTTGCCGTGATACGATGTGGCTTAAAAGAACCTAAAGTAATTTTGGCTTGTAATAAAATAGGGGTTTTTTGATCAGTTGTTTTTTGTTTTTTTTTTTACAATGCTGCTTGTCAAGCTACCAAAATTTATCTGATACAGTTGTAGTACCCCTAAAGTAACCCAAAACTACACATATGTTTATTTAATGTGCTGGTATTTTTGTTTGTTTGTTTGTTTAATGTTAATAGATGTCATATCATTTTCTACTTAATTATTCAGTCTTGCATTGTGTTAATCAAGGCCAATTCGTTTTTGGCTATAGCTCATGAGTAATGATGTTTGAGCCATCTTTGTCAATTGACAAAAAAATAATTGTCGCTATATTCTGTTCCCATATTCTGTGTATATCCAGAGCTAATATATCTTAGTCCTCCACGCTACAGAGCTCAAAGTTTGTTCAAAAACCTTAAAAAGCACATTAATGAGCCACAATGTTGCACAACATTTTTCTTTATTTTGACTTAGAACCATGTATTTTTTGCTACTGAATTTGCTCAAATTAGTATCAAACATGCCTAAAAAGGGTCTTATAAATTTGCATTTTTAACACCTGTTTGAGTAATGTTTGTTGAAGGACACTGTTAGAAGCTTGCAATGGCAAGTCTATTTCTTTCTTTTTTTTTTTTTTTGATACTTTTTGTGAGTCAGATCTGAATAGTTTTTCTCCAGGGTTTGTAATTTAAGAACAGGGGAAAATATGCTTTCCTAATACAAATTTTCTTAGATTTTTTCCTCATCTGAAAGAAAATTCAGCTTTTTTCTGTCTCTTATTTTTTCCCTTTGGTCTGCCTCACTTGATTTACTTTCAGATTCATATTGCAACAAGATTGCAAGTTACTCATTACATTTAGGGTCTGATTCATTATTTCTCTTGAAATTTAGTTTAATTTAAGTTTTTATATTATTTTTAGCTGCAGGTTAATTACCTTAATGCACACACACGCACACACGCACACACGCACACATGGATGTGTGCCGGTTAAGAGCCCTGGCAATGCTCCTTATAAGATGTATATGCTGCACTCTGCTGGTGTACATGAATAGTTACAAGTAAGATGTTGCTGATTTATAAATTAAATTCACAGCAACTTGTTCTGAATGCTGACATAGATTTAATTACAGTCAAATTATTTACCTCTTAAATAGGAGGGAAGAGAAAAACAATTAATAAATCTCCAATATGCAGAAGGAGTTAAAGCAAATACTTCCACATACAAACCTGGTAAGGAAATAGCAAAATATGTACAATTATAAGCTATCAGCACCACCCCACCCACAACCTGCTGCTGCAAGTATAAGTGATGGCTGCTCTAATACAAACAAATAGTAAAAGACATCAACAGACACTATTTAAAAATGAATGGCCAATTGCATTTTAAGAGAAGACATATGCGCACATATATAAGTATAAATAGAAAGTGAGATCCCAAAATGTATTTCTAATCTGATTCGGATCAAGAAATGGCATTTCATTCCCCTCTGTCTCTCTCTGTTCTTAACTTGTTCCACAGTTTTAAACATCCCTTTTATTAGACATATTGGTGTCCTATTTGATCCTAAACTCCTCAATGAAAAACATATCAACAGTGTTACAAAAACTGCATATTTCCATTTATGAAACACTGCCAGGATTCCTTGATTTATGAAGCACTTGTTAATTGTTCAATAGCAATAACAATCTTTACCGACTTATAGCCGACTTTAGGGCAACAGAAAAAACTTTGCTTGAGGCTGCTTTTCTCTATATTGGAGGCTGGAAAAGACAATAAATCTGTAAAAAATGCAGTTCAGAAAAACTCACGAGGTAAAAGATCATCAAAAAAATCACATGCATCACCCTAAGAGGACTTTGACCTCTTCTCTCAGTTTCTCAGCACCACCTTTACATAGTTCTGAATAAACCGGTTTACCTCCAATACAGTTTGTAATCTATCGGGTCAACCTACTGTGTTTTATTTTTTTGACTCTTTACTACAGTAGCTTCACAACATGCACAGGCTGCCTTGTGAAGTTTTCAGTATGACTCAATCATGTAGCCTCGCCCCCAGGCTATTATAATTAGTTACCTACAGCCGCAGGCAGCCACACACACTACATTTGTTCACAGGAAGCAGAGAGCACAGAGCTTCAGTTACATGAGTATTGGAGGAGTTAGTGTAACAGGAACACAATGATGACAGTCATTACGCAAACTCTAATAACATGTAAGTAAAGTCTAACGTAAGTGCGTGCCAGTTTATATATTTGTAATCAGACTTGAAATCCAATATCTGTTGTTGTCTTTGGAGAATATTTCCTTTAATCTAAATGTCTTGAGCCGGTCAGAATGAGGGGAAGATAAATTTTTAAGATATCAGGTTAGTTTCTTGATTTTAAGATTCAATTTTAATGATGGTTATTGAAATCTTGGCTGAAGAAGATGGAGGGAATATAGATGTAGCACAACAAGTTGACATGCCACCTCAACCACTGTGTTAATTCTTATAAACATTTAAACTCCATTGCAAAAGCCTCTCGGGTTATTTATTATATACCTAAACCATTTGAATTATACTTTGCGTGCCTTCATGTTTTAGTGAGATACTCCCCTGTGTACAGATATTTTTTAACTACTTAAGTTTCAGAGTCGTGTACATACAGACTTTTGCACTGGTTTATAGATGGTGTTACGAGCTAATTTTCAATAAAATCACGAGACAGATGTCCCTGATGGTTTTTATGGTTTAGAGTACAGAATATTTCTTAA
The DNA here is from genome assembly GCA_029814765.1 of Acanthurus leucopareius. Classification (NCBI taxonomy): domain Eukaryota; kingdom Metazoa; phylum Chordata; class Actinopteri; order Acanthuriformes; family Acanthuridae; genus Acanthurus; species Acanthurus leucopareius. The sequence goes on from JAQMCX010000027.1 coordinate 333,310, forward strand.
TGTGTGATTTGCTGTTAAGCTCTTAAATCTTACTGAGAAATTACATTAGACAAGTGACGTCAATTCATGTTTATTTGTCATGAAATAAAAAAAACACAATATCCTTCAAGGGGCTTTAGTGATGAAAATTTATCAATAGAAAAGTAAGTACAGTGGCTTTCTCTCTGATGTTTTCAAATAACTATACTTAACTTTAGTTTACTTTAACCAGAGATCTTTGTTCTGACTTCCTGTTCACTGAAACAGTTGAGACGAAACTCGTCCTAAATCATCATGTGACCCAGCTCCATAGAGCATGGTTCTTATATGACTCTTTACTGTTTTTCTCTAAAGGCTTTTACTTTTTCTAAGAGAGAAGTTGAAAGTTGGTGAAGCTGCTCATGTTACCTTCTCACTTCCCCATCTGCACTTTGGCACTTCTATGGTCTTTGGATTTTTTTTTTTTTTTTTTTTTTGGATATGCCTTCTAAATTTCATTTGTTAGATACTCCTCTTACCCTCAGACATAGATTTTGGCCTTACAGTTTAGTGTTACAAGCTTTCTGTTTTGGTTTCCATTTAAAATAGGCCCAAAAGGTAGATGTGTTTTTATCATCCTAAAAACCACTTACAACTATCAAGTAAATTAAGTCATAATGAGTAATTATAATTATATTAAAGACACTGATTTTCTCTGGAATTTGATACTTAATCTACAGTATTGTAAAAATTGTTAAAGAAATAAATTATGCTAACCGATTATAGGCCTAGAAGTCCTCAAATAGGCAAATGTCCCTTTCTGTGTCCGACCCTAATGTCTGTCTCTTGGATTCAGTTGGGACACTTGAAAATCTTGCTCTTAGACACCTTATTGCCATTGTTTCTGTTTGCAATAGTATTACAAGGAGTCTAATGAACTTCTACATATGAATACAAACATAAATCAAAGCAATTTCTCTAGCAGCTTGCTATGGCAAAAAGAACTGTCATTCAGAGAAGAAGCTAACTCTAAGTCGATCTATAACGCATCATTATCGGCTGACAATAAATGCCATAGAACACACTGCAGTTCTGATACATCCACTTGCGAGCTGGTAAGATGATGTGGAGAGATGAGGGCAAGGGAGAAGCGGAGGGGAGTGGTTTCTGGTTGTGGGCCTTTGCAACGTGACAGGGTTCAGAGGTCACATTAATACAGAAGCCAAGCTCATACTTAATGAGGCCAGAGCTGTAGTGTGACATTTAAGAAATTTTAGGGCATGAATTAAGTTTTAATCTTGAGAAAAATATCTAAACATATAATTTTGACTGACAGATGACATTTTAGGGCTTAAATCAGTGGCAGCACTTGGACTTCAAGATGAGAAAATTAATGTAATTTTAAGTATGGTTCACTAGTGTTACCAGTGGCAAAATTAATCTGGAGCTCTTCCTTTAAGATAAGACTAATGGAATCAGAGAGGACAGAAATTGTATATGGACAGGTGAATAATAATTTTCTTTTAAAGTCTCCCTTGAGACTGTGGTAACCATAGGAAAGAGCATATCCTCAGATTAGCGATTACAATGTCTATCTTGTGTTTTAAAAAAAGATGCATTTCAAGTTAACTTAGACTATTTGTACAAACATCTTCTGTCTAAACTGCAGGTCTGCTGTTGTGCTGTGCAGTAACAGCACAGACAAACGCACCAGCCACACCACCATTATCTTCATCGCTCTCGTCATCAACAACAACTTCTCCCTTTCAGACTTCTTCACCAAAGTACGAGGGCACAACTGTACACTCATCAACAACCAAAGCTGCCTTTTCAACTGTCACTAACAATGGCAGTCTCACTAGTCCATCTACATCTCTGTCCTCCAGCCCTGTGACAGGCAGCACGGAGGAAAACAGCACTCCTGAGTCAACAACTTCTTTAGAAACTTCCTCATCTCTATCTACCACAACTCGATCCCAGGGTTCTAGCACAAACTCCATCAGCCCCAGCACTACACAAACCAACGACTATTCCACAAACTCTTATCCCACCAGTACAGACAGTGGTACAACCAGCACCACCAGCATCCCGACAAGCAACCCTACCAGCACCGCCACCAGTACCCCTACCACCACCCCCGGCACTACACAGACCACAAGTGCGATCACAACAATCCAAACCACCGGCACAAGCAGTTTCACCAGCACCACTGAGACCCCCACCACCAAACCAACCACCACCACTATAGGTGCCAGTACCAGCACTATTCAAACCACAAGTACCACCACACCCATCGGCACCACCAGCACCATTCAAACCACCAGTACCACCACACCCATCGGCACCACCAGCACCACCAGCACCATTCAAACCACCAGTACCACCACACCCATCGGCAGCACCAGCAGCACCAGCACCAGCACCAGCAGCAGCACCAGCACCAGCACCACCCCTGTGATTACACAAACGTACCCCAAATCCACAAGCCAAACAACCGCCAGCACCCCCTCCAGCACAGTCCCAGGTACCACCCAAAGCAGCACGCTGGTACAGGAGGGACAAAAGCCTCTGAGCTCAGGTATGCACCAGCTAAGATTTTTTAACTTATAAATTCATCAAATCTTTATTTTACACAAAAAAGGGACATTTTTAGGGATAAACAATCCCCTGAGGCTACACTGCTGCAGCATGCTAACATGTCCATAATTACAATGCTAGTATGCTGATGATTTTTTTTGTATATGTGTATTTTCCATGTTCACTATTTGAGTTTGCAGGTTAGCATGTTAAGATTAGCATATGAAATAAAATATAAGAGAAATTTAGGTGTACATCACATCATGGTTTCAGATAAAGGTAAGGGTGCAAAAGTGAAAATAATTTAAGTTTTGGGGATCATTAATGTCTTAGCTGAATTTAAGGGCAATTTTATTTACAACTTCTTTTAACACCTGTCTATTATTCAGTATAAACAAAAAGTGTCAACCAGCTGGTTGTACCATGAGCGCTGTCAGGACTGATCATTGGGAGGTCATGGATGTACAAACCTGGACATGGATGTAAAGATTTTTTAATCAAAATCACATATTTGTCAATCTATCTAAAGTCAGGGAATCACCAAAGTCAGATGGACAAATTCTCTTAATCTAAATGTCTGTCTAAAATTTCATGGCAGTATGTCCAACTGAGTCTGGGCTGACCAACAGGAGCATGGCTAAATAAACTGATAATCTGATTTAAACATATTTTTACCTCCACAAACTCTCCTCTTGCATCCAAACCAGTCAGGATGGCAACAGAGTATAGTTAAACATCAGTATAGATTCCATTTATATTACTTTCAAACATGATCAGACTCTGGCAAATATAAGCCATCTTTTCACACCCATATTTTTATTTTTACTTATTTATTTTTTTTGATCATTTGCTGAAATTTGTATAGATGGGCTCATAGAAGTGTCTAAATATAAATATTAGTGTTACATAAAGGACTCGGGAAACAAAACATTGCTTCTGTACATCATAATCTGTGAGTCAAATGTTTTTTTTAATCTATCTAGCTTCATTATGGTGCTATACCTGAACAAAAAAGAGGCAATTTTAAGTGTGTATCAGTGTAAATGTACCCACAAAAGTGGAAAATTGAAACTCAGCTTACATTAAACTAGACACGCTTGTTGTTGTCAGTTATGGCTATGTTCAGACCAAAGCTTACATTAAAACAAAAGGGTATGTGTTAGTGTGGGTGCAGGGATACATGTGCCTGTGATAAGATGAATTTACCTCAGTAAGTCAAGTGGAGTCTCACTGGAATTAACATGAAGCTGTGCTGTTTATCACTGGACTCACTTGTAAAAAAAAAACAAGCCCAGCTGTCTATTACTCATGGACTCTGGTGTGTCAGTTACTAATTAACTAATTTATGAAAGCACATTCAAAATATCTACGGGCAGCCTCTCTAAACTCCTTTTTTCTGATGTAAATCTGATGGTAATTTTCTGTCCTTCTTTAAAACGGAAAATGTGAGTGCTCAGATGTTGTTAAACACACATTGTCTAGCACACAACTACATAGAAGAACCCAATACAGTACAGATTATCAGTCCCCTCTGATAAAAAAGAACTCAGATGTACATTTGCAGTGTTAATGCATCAGACTCTGTTCCTCACTGTGTGTGTGACCTCCTTTGCAGTGTCAGCCTGTGGTTAATATATGAACAGAACAGTTTCCTCCCACACTTCCTTGTAAACTGTGTGAGATGAATGAGTAAAAATGGCAACAGTTTGAAGAGGTTGTCTACCAATCATACCCTGCCTGTTCAATCATTCACAAACCTGTTCGGTTACCGCCATTTTTTATGACATCAAATCATTCTCACCATGTCATTTACTGTAGCAGAATTTATCACAGTATTGCTCTTCATCTATGCAAAGACAGATTAAGAAAATCTTATCGCTACATGTCTATCCATTCTTATTTCTTCCTACTCCATGTAACTGGAGGATTTGAGCGTTCTTTAGTAGACAACCAAAGCCCCAAAAACTCCAGGTTTCAACCGTTGTCCTATGACTGAGTTTAACTCTGTCCTTCATGTGGAAAAGCTGTGAAAGGATCAAGTTACTCTGCTCAGTCACCCAATTACGTACTCTTATGGTGTCTCTCAGCATGGTTGATTTAGACTGTTTTTAGCTTAAGTGTCCAAGTGTGAAGTACTTTGAGTCCCCCATTGCCCTCTTTTCTAACTATCCTTGTAAATTTGGACAAAATAACACTAAAAACAAGGATCAAATATATATCATATCATTGTTTTTTAGATTTTACTGCACAGTCGATTTTAAAAATTGTGTTATTTTAAAGTACGCAGATGACACTGTTATTGTCAGTCTGCTGCAGCACAAAGAGAGGAGCCACGGCCCCATTGTTGATCATTTTGTTAAATAGTGTGAAACTTCAAATCTTGACCTCAACATATCAAAAACAAAAGACATGGTCATTGATTTTAGGAAAAACGCTGGCACACCTGAAGACACAATAATTAAAGGTCAAACCGTTGAACCTGTGAAAACCTATACATATCTTGGGACTATTATTGACAGCTCACTCAGGTTCGAAGCAAACTGTGAGGCTGTATGCAGGAAGGGGCACCAGTGTCTTTTCTGCCTGAGGAAGCTGTCATACTTCAACATTGGACCAACCATGCTCACATTATTTTACCGTGCTTTTATTGTGTCGGTTTTATCCTTTTCTTTGGTATTTCCATGATGGCATGGTCTGGCAATCTGACACTGACAGACAGGAATAGACTGAGTCAGATTGTTAAATGTTCCAGTCACCTGATTCGTGAGTCACAGCTGAGCATTGAGTCCCTGTTTATTAAGCAGCTGCAGCGGATAGCCAGTCACATTACAAGTGACAACTCCCATCCTCTTTCTGAGGAATTTCAGCTTCTACCTTCTGGGCGAAGGTTTAAAGTTCCTGGGTGTAGGACGAAGCGCTACAGGAACAGCTTTGTTATCAGTTATCTTCATTTAAATAAAGCCTAGCATGGGTTGCACACAAATTCTTTAACCTTTTTTTATTTATCTATATTTATTTATTTAACTATTTATCTGCATTTTAAGCTGTACTTGATTTTACAGTTTTGCTTTAGTGGCTTCTCTTGAGTCCTGTTACTTGAGTCCTGTTTCTTGTAAGCCTGTGAGTACCTGCTGTTTGTCCTGTCTGTTTTGCATGTGTCCTCTGTCAGTGCTTCTTTTGTTTCTTTGTTTAATGTTTTAAATTAACATGGATCCTCTCTCTGTTATGCTGCAAAACAGATCTACCTACGGGTACAAATAAAGTCACCTAACCTAATTACAATGGACTTGTTCTCAACATAAGGAAAAGAGGACAAGCCATACCTTTCAATGTCAAATGTTATTGGCCTTCATAGGAGGATGTGGATGCTCTTAATAGGTCAAATGAGTTTTCAAATCAAAAATTACCAATGGAGGGGGGAGATGAAAGAGCAACAACAATGACACCATTGTCAAAAGCTGTTTGTGGTTGTTGATTAAAGTAGGGATTAGATTGGATCAGCTGACATTTGCCAGTGTAAGACGATTGTTTTTGTCAGGATGTTATCGATCCATGGATAACTGAGGCTACATTGCTGTGATGTGGTTGTGACTGTGCTTTAGTGGTCTGGCAGAAAGGCTGAGTAGCATTTACATACTCACATATCATATTGATGGAAAAAAACAAGAATCAATACATTTAAAATGACACAAAACCAATCTGTGACTGTATGGAGAGGTAATAATGTGTTTCAGATAAAATATTTTAAGTGACTGTAAGGTCTGGCCATTGCTAGTGTGACATTTTTGTCAAGTTGTTTTTAATTGGTGAGTTATTGTGTGGATTTGTTGGTGAGTCATTAAGTCACAGTTTTTTTGTTGGTTTGACAGAGGCACAGATTGTACCCTCTGTTTTAAATTGTATGACATTGTTTGCATCAGTTTAAAGGCAAGAACTTGTTAACAATCTGATGCACACTTAAAAGTCTTGATTTGTTTTTCATAACCCTCTTCTAGCATACAGCATTAAGTTTTTATAGAATATTTGCAACAGGAGAAGTCTCAGGGTTGTCTTTTTATAGCACTAATTTTACATTTGCTTTGTTTGAGAATGTATTCATCTAATCTACAAAAGACAAGTTATACCTCTGAAAAACTTTGGAAATGCAGTTTACATAATTCTCGTCATAAAGATCACACAGCTTTCTTCCTTGATTAGAGTTGGAAATAAATTTTCTACAGGAAACACATAAAAATTTGCAGATCCTCAATTATTTAGGTGAGATCCCAAACTTTATCACAGCATCTCAAAGAGACCCCCAGTCCCAAAAATTCTCTCCGTCCTAATTTTTAAGACTTGACCTAGATACTTGTCTCTCTGCAGAGAGACTTAGATTTTGACTGTAGAGGGAGAAAATGACAATGACCCTGATTGTTTCAAGGTGCTTCATTGATTAAGTCATGCTTCAGATAAGAGGGGTGATAATAAGTGTGACTAACACGCAAATGGAGTTTCATCTTTGTGTTTGGTCCAGCTTCCCACAAGGAGATGACCAAGAGTTACTTTAGCTCAAAGGTCAGTTTGGCTAGCACGTCTTACCTGATCAGAGTTAAAGATTTACTAAATGAACATTTAAGTCAGTCACATGTACAGAGGTACAATCAATCGAGGTCAGCCACAAACTGTGAGGTTTGTTGGAGCAATCAGGGAGCTGTGAGTCGTGTCCAGTTAATGACATAACATGTAACCTCTTGAAACCCTTGAATGGCAAAAATACATTTTTAGCCCAATGTTATGAATCTTAAACAAAGAATAATTCTGTGAAGTTTTTGGGCATATGTCTTAGATTTTAATGATACCAAGTCCAACTATATTTTTTGACTGCAAAGGGTGTCACATTTAAAATTTGTTCTGAAGCTTAAAGCAGTTGTCTGAAATTTTCCTGAGTCTTACTGCCAGCACAGTTACATGTTGATCTGTTTATAGGTTGGTCGCTCAGTTTGGTTCAGACTGAAAAATATAGTAAAAACTATTATTGATTGCCAAAAACTACCAAGATGTCCATAGTGCTTAGGAGATTGATCCTAATGATGTGGTTGAGGGAAGGATAAGAGAGTGAGCACCAATGGGAACAAGAGGGGGAGAATATGCAGAATATAGAGAATACTGCAGTAGTGACACAAAAAAAAATTCTAAGCCCAGTGTCATTTTACATTTCTCCTGTTGGACTGCCAAAATAGTGAACCTGCATATGGAAGCATCGGAGTGTTTCTGAGCATATGTTAGTGTTTCTTAACATATGTAAACATGCTATAATGCTAAATGTAAATGATGAAAACAAAATAAATAATTGTTACCATTAGTGCATAAGGATTGTTATTGTGAGCATTTTTAGTATGCTAACTTCAGCATTTCACTACAGCTTCACAGAGCAGTTGACATAGTTACAGACATTTAATCTTGCTAATTTGCTTAATAATTAAATGCGGGCGAACTTAGTACAGTGATGTAATTTTTCTGTATCTGGGCCTATGTGACAGCTACACCCAAAACATCTAGTAACACTGTGCTGCCATTTAGGGATTGGTTTGTTGGGTGTCTTACAGGAGGTTTGATAGTGGAGTAATATCAGGTTGGGGGGTTAGTTGCACCAAAAGATATGTCACTCTGTGTCCTTAGCTGCCAGGCATGGCATAAGATTGAAGACATTTATTTTGTTTTGAGTTTGAGGGTGTCTGAACCACTGAGGTCAAGCGAGCTGTTGATAGTCAAAATATCCCTAGAAATTGTAGAGGGGCCTGTTTGTTGTAATTTACTATTTCTACATATGATATGTACAAATGATGCAAAACAAATGATGCAAAATACAGTGCCAGTACTAAATTACAAACATAATACCAGTAGCTTCACCAATTATATGATCCAATAAAAGATATGAAAATAAAGATAAAGATATTTGCCAAGTTTGAAGATGAATATTGAGATGAAGTCTAAAAGTATTGTAAAAAGTGGACAGTACATTAGAAAGAAATAAACATAGAAAAAATTAGGAAGGAAGTGCCTGAAAACATCTTGAACAACATAAAAAACACTGACAAATGAACTCCAACAAATTGTAATACAAATTTGACAACCATTTTTAACAATTTCACCAAAAACTGTTATCCTAGACTCACTGTCGCTCTCTTTGTCTCTCTTTCTCTCTTTAGGTGGCATTGCAGCTATTGTTTGTGTATTCATCCTAGCAATCATCCTAGTGTTAGGTGGAGTGTACTACTTCAAGATCCGGTGAGTCCAGAGTGCAAAAAAAAAAAAAAAAAAATCCATACAACATACTGAATAATGCTATTGAAACTCATTTTACGGCATTTAGTGAGTAATGTAGTATAATTTAAATGATTTGAATCTTTAAAAAAACAGAAGTGTCCTGGTGTTAGCCTTTTTTGGCTAAATCATTTAAAGGCATAGTTTGCATAATCAAGTTGTTTTTTTCACTGCTGATCATTTTGGGGGGTTTTGTTGTTTTTGCCAGTCTGTCTTTGAGATTTCTGCCTCTGCCTAATAAAATAAAAAATGAATGCAATTTCATTGGCTTGCATTTAAAAATAACATTTACAAAACAAAAGTACCATGTTTCTTGCATAAACTGTGATCTGGTTACTTACAAAATGCTGCTGAACAGCTATAAACAGGTATCACAGAAACTATCCTGCTATAATTGAATAAAAAAGGCTTTCAAGTGTGTGTGTATTATCAATGTGTGTTTAACCAAAAGAGCAGCCCCTTAGATGTCTTTACATCCTATCTTTCTTTGTACATAAGACTAGTGAATATATTAGTGTTTCCCTGTCATACTTCTTAACTTTTTCCCTACTTGACTTCATTTCTCTTTTTTTTTGCCTCCATTCCAGACAAAGACCCTATGGACGTATCCTGGAAAATGAGAACACATTTATGGGAAACTTCACCAACCCCATGTATGACCCTTGAATCCCAAGTTTGAAGTCTGACCAAGAAGGTGACCCATAAACCCAAATGCACCAGTCTGCAGAAGTCATTCTGATCTGTCTGTTTACAGTATGTGTGTTATGAGTTTAGCACAGTCACATTTTCTGACTGTGACATGTGGCCTGATAGCTTGATTTTGCTCACTTGCAAAAGTTTCTTTAAAGTAGCCTTAGGATATGAAATTACACTTTTTTGCTCCAGTAACTTTTCATACAGCTCTGGCTGCAACGATATATAATCATACAACCAGATGTGAAAGAACTGCAGTAAAATCACTGTGAACACAAGCACATTCATCAGAGGTATCATGATTCTCACAGAATGTTTGTAAGAGTATGTAAGAAAGAGCTGATTGTGCAAGCTTAACCAAAAAGTTTTTACAATAAAAAACTAATATTAATCAAAAAGCAAAACATTTCAAGCAATTCTAAAAAATGTCTTTATCTAATATACAATGTTAGTAAAATCTTTTTTTTTTGCCAGAACATGTAGAAAGTGCAAATAATGTACATCATGATGCAATTTTTTCCTTTTATTATTATTATTTTATGATTGCTTGTTCTATGGACAGTGTTGAGATAACCTTATAGTACTTACACTGTGAAATGAAATTTCTGCCATCAGAGTATACAGTTATTTAGATATGATAACATTAGATAATTCAGTTAACCTACATGTTGCCAGCGAGACAAAGTTCAAGTCTTAGATTACACTTATTTAGAGAACATAGATGGAAGGAGGTGAAGACTTAGCTATTTGCTTTCATAGGAGCTGGAAATTGTGAGAAAACAATGGCCTCCTAGCAGCTTGTGTGTGATTTTGAGTTTTGTGGGGAGAAGTTTATGTTTTCATTTAAAATATTCTGGACAATGAATTATCTGGACATTTTTAAGCACAAAAGTTAAAGCTAACGCTTGCTTTGACATGTCTTTATTAACGTTAAGAATTTCTCCTATGAGGTTGGAAATAGACTCACCTTAGGCCACATACGGGGGCAAAGTTTGCAATAGCAGCCATGACACATGGGGAAAGACTAATGCTAAAGAAACAGCTGAGGTGTTTATTCATTTTTAATCCAAGTGTGTCAATGTGTGTTTTTTCCATTTGAGAAAATAGAGATGAATTGGTTTATTATTGTAAACTGACATGTGTGGAGGCAGAGACAGACTGAGTCAAGTCCCTTGAATCGTCCTGCTGAAGTATATTTGCACAAAATGCTGAATCCCCTCATGATATCAGGCGGAAAAGAAAACAAATTTCTTCACAGTAATTAGCCTGAAAGCATTTAAGACAACCTTTGTTACATCAAAGGTGGCCTTATTAAAATGTGGGACAGGGAAGTGCATCTTTATCATGCCTGATTGCAACAACTGTTTGAATGACCTTTATTTTTTTATTGAGTGTTTCTTCTGCCAAAGTTTCTAGGTGTCAGTGTGACGTACAGTAGCTGTGCTTTGCAGCTCAGCCAGGCTGCTTTTTTATTTGATATGGTGTTGTTTGCTTGCATTCAAGTAAAGAATGTGACAGATTTAAAGCTTTTGACTTTTTGTGATATGATGATGTTATTTTTGCGTGAAATGAGAATAATAAAAACCTGTTGCATGCATGAAGTACAGTTGTGCTGGTTATCAAATAAAGAAAATGGTGTCTGTGTACAAAAACCTTATAGATTAAACTTTTTCATGATTAAATAAAATGCTGTGAGACTTTTTTTAAAACAACAAAACAATTTACTGTTGTTGAATATTGACTCTATGATGCTCATTTATAAGAAACTCAGAGGGAATTTTTTTTATGGTGGGTATGCACACAGTGATAAAGAGTGGCAATGGACAAATACACGCGATACCAAACAATACACTTCTTTTAGTTTCCTGATTTATTATTGGCTAAACAATCACTAAAGAAGTAATCAAAAGACTTATCAATCAAGAAAATAATAATTAGTTATAAACTACTTGTCTAATAGAACAGCTTTTATTGCCACTATTAGGTCCTACTTCTAATTTTTTTATAAATAATCCAGGCCTACGTAATCTGCTTAGACCTTACTTCATGCTTGTAACAGCACATTACAAAAGAGTTTAGTGTCAGAGGATAGACAAGGTTCAGACCCAGCAGCTCTTTGTTATCTGAAATAACCACTGTAACTATCTAAACTGATAAAACAGAGGTTTCAAAAACATGTGAAATGAAGACAACGATATGACAACACAGCACGAGCATTAAGATAGACGTGGACAAAAAGGTTCAGCACAGTGCAGTGTTCCTCTCTTCTTCTCAATGTGGACGCTCTTAAAATAGTCCTGTCATTATTGTCCTCTCATCGTAACAGCTACTATTCTCTCTTTTTCTCAAACAGTTTCCCATGACATCCTCCTCTCCTGCCCACACTCCCTTCTTCCTGCTTGAGTCAACATCAGCTTTCTTGTGTTCTTGTGTTATTGTTTTCTAACCTCCCATCTTCTTTGATCTCAACTAAGATTCTCAAGCTTTCACATGTGGTTTTGTCATTTGTTTCATAAAGAAAAAAACACAGCCAAGAATTACAGCAGGCCTTAAAACAGCGTGCATGGCTATCTCTCCCTGACCTTAACCAGAGTGCCTTTGTCTAAACTTAACCATAGATGATAGTCAAACAATAGATTCCCCTTTGCTTGTCTTGAGTCTTGGCACAATTAATGCACAACATTATTCAGTATTAAAACATACCGTATTCACGAAATACTGTCAGGCTAACTAAGCAACATGAAATTGGAATTCATGTACACAAACATCTTCTTTTCTGGCTCTCGAAGAAGGCGGACGCTTCTTCTCTTGCTCCCTCCCTGCCCCTATCTGCCCTGCTTACTGCTCTCTGTCTGGTGTCCCTGTCTGATCTATCTATTGGAGCCTCTCTCTGCATTTCTTTCCGAAATCTAAAATCATGGATTTGATCAGCTGGTCTCTCAACGCAACCGACCAAATTTTCTCGACAAAGAGACTGGGTAAAGGAGAGCCCGCCTGCCCTGACGGAACGTTTGCAGCCGGATACAC
>JAQMCX010000027.1:345967-474661 GCA_029814765.1 Acanthurus leucopareius
AGTCCAGTTGCCTTCGATTTATTTGCTATGAATAACCATGACCTGGATGAATGAGAACATTCACAGATATTTTACTGAGAAGTGACTTGAGGGTTTATTTTAATATAAAAACCAATATGAAAAATTGCCCACACACATTTACGTAACAAAGTTCCTCTCTGAAAGGGGCTTGAGAGAAAGAAGAGAGGTATAAAATTGAAATAGGAAATAAAAAAATATTCAAAGGAGGATGGAGAGGTAAATGCGATACATGGAAAGAGGATGAGGAGGATGGGCCATGTGTGCACGGCGCAGACGGAGGGGTGGGGTAGGGTGAGGAGCGAAGAAGAAAGGTTACAGAAAAGGGAAAAGGGGGAGGAGGGGGGAACAAAGGATTTGTAGATGAAAGAGAGAAGGGATGATTAGGGATCTGGAAACTGACATGCATGGATTTGACACAGTATAATTGGTGTTAGGGAGGCTAAGGCGGAACAGTCGGGGAAGAAGAAAGGGGGAGAAGGAATCGGGCAGATAGAAAGAAAAATATGAATACAAAGACAGAAGCGAGAAATGTACAGATAGAGACCAAGACACTAAATTAGATGCTGTAGTTTTGAACCAATATATGAGCTGTGACTGAATCATTTTCCATTACACACCTGACAGTCAGTCCCTACAGCTATCTGGATTATGTTCTCATTATCATTATCATAATAGTCCCTATTAAGATGCATGAAATACAACAATGTTTCAAATTTAATGTATGTTACTAAATTTCACTGTAAGCAATTTCTGCCACTAGAGGTCTCTTAATCAAAACAAAGGAAAAAAAGGTGGATTTTTATGTGAGATCATGAGAGTTGTTGTCTTTATTGTTTAACAACCCACATTGCTATTGCCGCTATTAAAAAATCTATCTCATGTGACTCAGGCAGAAACGTTTAAGGACGAGATGTTATTTTATGGTTTCTTTCATGTTATGTAAGGCTGGGTACTGTATTCTGTACTTCAAGAGGTTCTGATCGAAATATGTCTGCATTACCAACTCATGTTAAAATGAATAAGGGCCAAATATCCGTACCAAAAAGTGCCTCTTTATTGTACAGAGAGAGAGAGAGAGAGAGAGGGAGGAACTGAATAACCACCACAGCTTGTTTCAGTCACGCCGAGTCAATGACGAGCCAAAAGGAGTTGCGACACTCTTCAAAACTCTGTGCAGACAACACATTGCAATACTGTATTTATGATGGGTAATGCAAAGCTGGCCAGTGCAACACATTGGAACAGACTAAACACCTAGTTGCACACAAAATCTTTTAAAAAAGCTGAAGATTGTACCAGTTTTAATAGCCTGAAAGCCAAGTCTGCCAAACTGAAAAATGAGAACACACTGAGATTTAACTGAAATAATGTTTTCATTTCAACAGACAGAGTACGTTGCTGGAAAAATGTTATGCTGGATAGGGATACCCAAATCCAGGTAATGGTGCAGGCACCATCAAAAGTGAGTGTTACCCGTGTTTAGACATGTTGACCTCCTTGATCACTCTCTAACATATTGTGATGTTTCAATGCAAATAACAAAACCAGGATAGCAAAGTGAGACTGGCTGTCACGTTGAATATAATTTTAGATTTCTCTGGGTTTGAAAACTGTTGAAATCATTTGGGATAATGTAAGTTCACAACACAACTAGATACTTAACAAAGATAGTCATATTTTAGACATTTTATTGTGGACATGGTACATGTTTCACTTTTAAGCTAATTTTTGTTGCACTACACCTTATTTTCATTATTTTTGTATTGATAGTTTGTATGAATTTTTTGAACTTAAACAAACGTGAGATTGTTTGATCCCCTAGAGAATACGGGAAGACTTTGGAGGAATACTCAAACTCACTCCTATTTGAAGTTTCACAAATTCGTCACCCTTCAATCTTGATGCAAACCTTATACCAGTCGACACTTTGAACTTTTTTGGCTTAAATTCAAGCTTTTGAGCTTCTTGATCTGTTATGGCTCGAGTGAGTGAAGTCATCAACCTCTCTGTGCAGCAGAGGATTTCTAAACAACAAAAACAACAGCGGCAAAACACTTGAAGTTATTTCACTTATGTCTAACATTTTTACCCTTCGAATATCTACTGTATATAACTTAAAAATGTTCAGTACACATCTTTTCTCTTAAAGTCTAAGAATCCAAAGAGAAAGATACAACTAATGACTGGAAGAGAGTGACTCAGTTTCCCACTTTAATGAGAACGTAACTTTTACCTGAACGTAAACAGTTTCTGTATCATTATGTCGAGCCGAGTCTGCTGTCATGCACAGTGTGCAAATGAAGGCAACTCAAGATTTACTCTCTGCTTGACCAGAGTTTGCTTCCAAAATTATTTATGCTTAGAGAGTCAAAGTGATTGTGACTCAGCACTTTTAATTAGTCTCTCTCTGTTTCTCTCTGTCACTCTCTCTCTCTCTTGCTCGCTCGCTCACGCACACACAGCATGAAAAAGTTAGCTTAGTATGGCTGTTAATCTTCTGCCAGTCTGCCGGTCCATACCTCCCACAATTTAGGCACCACACCAAAGTTAATTACATTTTCCTGTGCAGGGATTATATTTGGTTTTCTTACTTACAGCTTATTTGCAATCCAGACATAAATACATACATCCATGCACTTCTAGCTGCAGGAATGAGTTTACATTTCCTATCTAGGAGAATAGATGATTTATATAAATCCAAACAGAGTTATAATCAACGAACAATTTAAACTATGTAGTCTACTCTGAAACACAACACAATGTTGGAAACTGATGTAACATTTAAATCGTTTCAGTCTTACCTAAAAGCACAGTATGTAATTTCTGCCACCAGAGGTAATTTGAGATGCCCTGAGGTATCATGGGATAATGGGATTTGTTCATTTCATTGTTGAACTGGTACCACTGCAGATGAGAATCTACCTGACTCAGGCAGTGATGTGCACAGACGAGGTCAAATTAATACTTTACTCAGGTGGATACAAGTTGGTCTTTGCTGTGTGGTTGGTGTTAAGCAGGACATAAGTGACAGGCAACAAAATGAATCACTCTGTTACCCTGAATAAAATAACAGTTTTCTCTTGGTTTAAATATTATTGTAAAATTTTGTAATAATATTAGTACAATTATAAACGGTACTTATTGTGTAGCTGTAGTCATTTTAGATATTTTTACATCTGAATATCACATATTGTACATTTAAAAAAACAGCTCTTTGTTTTGGTTTTGTTTTTTTGGATACTACCGGCCTGAGTGACCAAAGACAAAGAGCCTGCATCACGCAATCCAGGAGTTTTGGGGTTTTTTTAAGGATGAAAAGCTTTTAATCATTTGCTTGTGACTGAATTAAAAGTATCACATTATATGACCTGCTGTTGCCGGAATACTAATTTGTGTTAACACATCCTCCTACTCTGGCTGTGGCTAGCTTATTAATGTGGCTAAGTGTTGGTAATGATGACAGACAGGGATGAAAAAACAGCACAAATGATGTGAAGGAGAGGAACTAGTAACATGACTGCTCACTCATGCTAAGTAATACTGAGACAGACAGTCAGCAAAATACTTTAAATGTCATTTATTAATGGAATAAAAAAATATCAGTTTCAGTACAGGAGGCAGATTCCTGCCTTTGGCTGTACCCAAACATTCAGAATGGCAAATTTCTGGCAGTTTTGTGAAAAAGATAAAGGAGGATGAATGCGTTTGAGTATGTATGAACACAGCTGAGTCTTGCAGTGCATGTTTGTGTGTGTGTGTGTGTGTGTGTGTGTGAGAGAGAGTGAGAGAGAGTGAGAGAGTGTGTGTGTGTGTGTGTGTGTTTGCGTGTGGTGTCAACAATCCTGCTGACTTCAAACAGAAGAGACAAGGACAGGTTAAAGCTCGGGACAGACTAGCTGCCTCCTGAATGATGATATTATGTGTGTTTGTGTGTTAATGCATGTGTGTGTGTGTGTGTGTGTGTGTTGATGTGTGTGTGTGTAGGGGGGGTGACTCTGTGTGTCACTGTTTGGCAGAACGCAGTAGACACCTGCAATCACTGCTTGAATTCAAATTTTTGTATGCTTGAAAGCATGTAGTCATTTTTATATGTGTGTATATGTGTGTGTATTAGTGTGTTCGTATATAAGTGTGCGCATATGCATGTGGTTGTGCATGCAAGACAGTGATTCAGGGGTTGTGCACAGGTGCATGTAAGTCAATGTCAAACAGTCACAGTCCTATATATATCTTGACCATGCTGCAAGACCCTGGCATACTCTGTGTGTGTGTGTGTGTATGTGTGTGTGTGTGTGTGTGTATGTGTGTGTGTGTGTGTACCAAGTAGTTGTACAGGCGCAGATGATGCTGACTGATGCTGACTGGACCAAGAGTCGCCTCAGTGCCCAGCTGCCCGCTTGTATGTGTGCGTGCATGTGTGCGTGTGTGTGTGTTTAAATCAAATATCATTTATTGTAGAAGCAGTCTTTCCACTGTTATACAACAACTGGCTTTGAGTCAGGAGTTGAGCGATCCACTTACAGCCTCAGCAAGGTCGCAACTGCTGAGACTGTAAGTGGATCTGTGCGCACTGAGACCAATCAAAAAGGGAATAATAAATAAATAAATGGGAGGTCAACGGAAATTATAAAAGATGGTGTTTGGGGCCCTTTGCTGGCTGGCTCAGCTTACTTCGCAAACTCTCACCATTTACACTGTGTGATTAATTGCTTTGCACAATGCATTGGGGAGAAGTGCCCTGAATTAACTGTCTTTTTGGTCACCCAGTCCACCCTATTTCACTTTTATGAATGTAAGAATCTGAATGTTTATGTCAGTGTGTGCCTCACCAAACCAGGAGATGGACTGTGCCATGTTCATCGTGATACAATACCAGTGTGTCTGTTCATGACCTTTACTGAGCACAGCAAAATGACTTGGTTATTAACTGCTACAATTACAATTAACTGTGGGTGGGTCAACTGTGTGTGTAGCTGAAGGTGGGCTTTAGTGCAATGAAATGGTGTTTATCATTCTTCTAAATGAAGATCTCATATGGTTTTTAATATGTTTGTTCCTGTTTGGTAAGTATGTCAACCCACTGATAATAGTGTAGTGCTATTATAGTGTTGGCAATAGTGATACGTATATATTGATATTTTTAATAAAAGTAGGAGAGCAAAATAATGCATTTCTACTAAATAATAAGCCCTACTGTCATCAATGTAGTCATGCTTGACAATATTTGCCCCATATTACATTTTTCCAAACAGAAATCAAGTAAAACAAGTTAAAAACTCTCAAAACTTGAAAATATTAAAATTAGGGTGAGTAGCCGTCAGAGCCTATTAAAAGAAAAAAAAATACATACATAGAGAGACAATGGTAACTAGAGCAGGAAGGATCTTGGAACTTGCATTGCTAAGAAATAGTTTAATTAAGACCTAAGTGGAACATGCGACAAAATCCCACTCCACTTTCCTTCTTACTTAAAGTTTTGTGTTCAGTGCCTTGCTCGGGGGTCCTTTATCAGAGCTGGAGCAGAAAAACGACCTATTAATTAACCAAGATTTAAGGCTTTTTTCCCCCAAACATCTTGAGCTACACTACCCCTGAGGGCTGTGAGAAGCTTTCCTTGATAACGATTAAAAAAACAAAACAAAAAACAAGTGTTAATTTGTGATTGTATCAGAAAAATAGTTAGCATAAAAAGCCACAACACATGAGCATGGATGCTCCTTCACAGTTTGTTTAACAGACACAAAAAGACAGGGAGGAGTTTGAGAACAGTAACTCATCTTTTTCCTGAGTAAAGCTGTAAACAACAAACCACAAAAACAAGAAAAGTTAGCTGTGGACAAATGAATATGGATAAGCTTAGATCATATCGCAGCAGTCTTGAGTGTGGCACGCAAACAAAAGTCACGCAATGACCGAGGAGAAAAATAACAGACCGCAGACGGCTCATTTCTCTACATCTGAATCTCAGTAGTTCGCCAGGCTGCTCTGCAGTGACTCATGACAGATGATGAAAACAGATTATTCTCATGTTCAGTGAGAATGTTGTAACTTCAATCACCCTTTTACAGAATACATTTTCTAACTTTATAGTTTTTCAGTATTTAATGATTTTTCTCCTTTTTAAATCGGTAAGTCTTTTTATGGAGATCTGTTTTAAGTGTAAAATAGGTTGTTTCCTGAGGATAGAGAGCTTAATTTAGCCATTCTGTATTCCTCAATGATTAAAAAATGAATCACTTGTGAAAGCATCTTAAAATTCCTTCAAGGCAAACCAGGCTACAGTCTGTTTGATTTCAAAGAAAATATTCAGTCAACCTTTGTTTTAAGGTTTTTGGACTACTAACACAAGTTTAATATGCACACATTTCAAGCAAGTGTAAGCCTTGTCTTTGGGCGTGTATTTCATTAATCCAAACTTTCCACTTTTACAGAAGATTTCCACATCCGGTATATACAGATTAGCATGCACCTCTATTTTCTTTGCTTTTTCCGAGTTCATTAACCAAATTCTGTCAGTCTACTCTTGCAAAGTGGCCGACTGCCCTCGTCAGCTCACTCAGTGTTGTGCTGCTGTGCGGCCATGTGGAAAACAAGGCAATTTCAGCTGCAGGAAAATGGCCCAAATGGGGTGAGGGAACCTTGGAAGTGCATCACACAAACACAAACACACACACACACACCGACACTTTAAACGTATAAAAAAAATGGCACTATGTTTTGCTTCTCTTGCTAGGTCATTTTGGAAATGGGGCTAGGGCTCATTCATCACTGGGGACCAATCGAACCACAGTCATCATGGTAATCAATGAGCATGTCACTGATAAGAGGAAGAAAGCTACACACTTGGCCTTGCAGCCACAGGAATTTACACTATTTCTCCAACACACACACACACACACACGGGCACTTTAAGGTGCACACAGGTGCAGGATTGCCTCTGCTCCCGCTGCATTGGCAGGACGAAGACTTCGGAGCAGCTACAGCAGCTCTTTGTCTTCATGATTAGGCTGTTAACATAAACACTGCACAGAGCTGCCCTCTCCTCCACTTTCTTTGCATGCGCTTGACGTCGCATCAGTTCATCTCTCTGTTCGTCTGTCACCCAAGCCACTGAGCATTGTCATCTTTCCCCTCTCAATGGCTTTCCGCTCCTGAGTTACTCATCTTATTCTACATCTGACCACTTCCTTCCTTTAGCCT
The DNA here is from genome assembly GCA_029814765.1 of Acanthurus leucopareius. NCBI lineage: Eukaryota > Metazoa > Chordata > Actinopteri > Acanthuriformes > Acanthuridae > Acanthurus > Acanthurus leucopareius. The sequence continues at coordinate 353,189 of JAQMCX010000027.1, forward strand.
TGCTTCCTTCCTTTTCCAACCCTTGACTCTTTCTCTCTTACCCATCCCCTCTTCTCATCAATGGTAACACACACACACACACACACACACCACCCCCTTCAATTCCTCAGTCTCTTAAATCCCTCATCTTTTTCCACCAGCTCTTGTGAGAGAGCATGCTTGCTAATTTACTGCCATGTTAAAGCTGCCTGCCCACTGCGGACCTCTCTTCAAAGCAACAATTTCCCTTTTCTTTTTATTTACAATAGAGCAGAAGCGCTCGCTGACAGCACATCTTCAGCACCCAGCATAGCATGAATACACTTCTAATGGAAACGCAAAATTTCAGTTAAAGTACACAATGCTTCAAACTGTTTTGTGTGTGTGTGTGTGTGTGTGTGTGTGTGTGTCACTAGTCACACAGTAGCAGCAGGAGCAGGGACAAACGCTACCCAAAGCTTCTGTTCTGCACTGCTAGTTTGAAGAGCAGCGCAGGGAAGGAACAAGCCCCTAATTGATTCGAAGAGATGAAAAACTGTCTGGCAGGGAAAAAAAAAATTGATTAGTACTAGTTCCACTCATGACAAGATGACAAGGGTACTGTACAAAATGACAAGACGAGTGTATTTTATAACACATTTCATATTCATGCGCTTACATAATGCATTGAATATATAAAAAAAGAAGGAAAACAGCTCCTCGTCTTTGTGATCAAATCGCAGCCAGACAGGAAAGTAAAGAGCAGAAGAATCAAAAACTGATTCATAAGCTGGTTATTTGCATTTATACACAGAGGTTTTTTGGTGTTTTGTATGTCCTGGTGCATCAACTTAGGCCCTGGCTGATGGGTGTCACAAGCTAAACCCAAAATGGTCCATCAGTTCTCCAGATCTGCCTGGGTGGACGCAATCTGCTCCCAAAAGACGACTACATCTCCAGAACAGATTATATTTATCAGTGCCGTTGATCCCTTTCAGACCGCAGGCTTTGCTGAGCCATGTATTCACTGATGAAAGTCTGCTGAACCTGTTGATCCTTCTGTTGCCCACTGGCTGTGCTCCACTAATAAACAACTGGGCAAACAGTTCAATGAAATCCTGTGTAGCACTACTGACAGCTTTTTGCAAACATCAATGCAGCCCACATGTACAAAATCTCGATTAAATTTGGGTGTTGAGGTATCAGTTAAGAGATTTTTTTTTCTTTGTTACAGATCATATCTTGTAAAGCAAAATGTTTCTATTGCCTTAACTCTTCTATCTCTGACGGCTGCAATCTCCCAAAATTTAAGTGACAGGTTGAATTGTCTCTTTAGATGTTTTTCAATTTTCCTCCATTTCTATTCTTGCCGCCTTCTTGAAATTTTCATGATCCTCACACATCCATTCTTATCAGTACCGATCTTCACTTCCACCTCATGGAGATTTATTTAATGGCTCAAACCTTTTTTTCTTGGTTTTGGATGTCAGGGGGTGACCTGTGGTCCGTGTTTGTGCACAGCTTTAGCCATCCGCCAGATGCCTGGTATTGAAGTTTGAAGCTGAGCTGTAAGTCATAAATGTTGCCCTCAGTGGGAGTACAGTCCTGCACTTATCTTCAGGTTCTGCACCCAGATTATCCCACCAGGAAGAAATCCCAGGCACAGCACATGACTTCACTGCTTCAGTGAGTCTGGGAAAAGTTATGTTGTCATAGAGATAGCTCTCCATTTAAACTGCATTAAGTCCAATTCTGCTGAACTAACTCACCGTCAGGAGACATTGGGACACTTTTAACGAGTTTGCAGGTCTTCTCTAGCTCAAATATTCTTGCTTCCAATAAAGCAGTTTCCTGTAGCACTTACAAGAAATGATGCTGTTCAAGGTACTGCTGTCAAAGTCCAGTAAGCTGCTCTTTGGGAATTGATGGCAGTTGCAAGTCGATGACTGTGACCAAGAGTTTGTCATAAACTGCCCTCCCAATGCACATTTAAACTCAAAATAATATACCCTTCAGATGATCTTTGACAGGAAACAACCTTAAAGCCTTAAAGTTAAAAAAAGTATCAAAAATGATAGCTTAATGAAACCAAAGAGGCAAGAGAAAGGAGTTTCAGCACAGAAGCAAAGCAAGATGATTGAAGGACATTTTATTCTCTTGAGATCCCTTTTCTTTCCTCTCATATCAGCATATGCTTGCAGCTGCAATTGTTTTTGTCACTAACAGCCTATTACTGCTGTCTGTAACTCATTTCTGACGATAAAAAGTTAACTATGACAAGACGATGGGGGATTCTTGACAAAAATCTTGCTTTAAGTTGTCTAATGCTGCATTTGTTCTCTCAGTCTCTTGAAGTTCTCAACACTTTGCTTTTGTGATAGATGGGAGGCAAAACAAGATCCAATTTACAGCTGGACATGGAGCTGACAACTTACAGCATATTGGAAAGACATATTGTATCTGAACCAAGACTGAGAGACTGTTTTTGGTTAAAACAGCACATGGTGTAGTAATATGACTATAAAATCCAGTCTTAAGGGTCTCTGAAGTTAAGCTCAGTTCAAGTCCGAAGTTTTAAATCCAAGTGCAAGGCCAACTTTGACCACTCAGGTTGTTTAAGTGAGACTAATGCTTTGTTTATTCAATTCAGGAAATTGATTAGCCTCTAAAGCTGAAAATGTTCAAACGTGCTTTACAGAATTAATAAGATGAGACCCAAAGACTTAATTGATTTTCCTGGGGCAACTGGGTCATTGCTTTAGTAAAAGTAATAGGATTCATCAAAGAAAGATAATTGAAAACAAAACCCACATTTATCATTCACTCATAGCAGTAACTTGCAAATGTCCATCTGTTCTCAGCTGCTTTTTATGTATAAATTCAAGCATACTTTTGATAAGAAAAAAACCTCTGCAACTTCAGTCCATTAATCTAAAGGCTGCCATATACTGTATACTAACATAACACCTATATATATTCATTGATCCATGGCAGTGATTAGGACAGGAATACTGGGCCTTTATTCATCTGTCCATCAGCAGCAGTCTTGTAAAAGGTCAGACTGATACTGCCTTGCACTCCGGCCGACGGGGACTTATACTGTGTGTGTGGGTATGTGTGTGTATGTGTGTGTGTGTGTGTGCGCGCGCGCGCTCCAGCACGAAATAAAAATAGAAAGAAGGATCAAGTGCTCTCTTAATTGAGACAGCTGAGGTGTCTTTACTTTGAGTCTATTCCTTTGAATCAGATCAATAAAAATAAACAAAAGACACAACCTAGAGCGCATATCTTGTCCCTACCTGTTCTACAAGAAACTTATTCTGATGCTTGCAGTAGCGTGTACCTGCACTGATGTGACAACAAGCAAGATGGCTGTCATGTTCGTTTCAGCCTCAACGAGCAGCAAACTTAATATTCCTTTACCCGCCCTCTCTTCCTCCATGCAGGAGAACCTATGGTGGCAAGAGAACTTGTAGAAATAGCAAAAGGCACTTTGTAGAGCTGTTTAGTTTGTGCCTTCTGGGCTGCTGTTGAAAAATGGTAGTGCAGCCAAACCCCCAGAAGTGTGTTCTGCTCTGAAGCCTGCTACATACAACATGTCACCTGATGCACTAGGGCCCAAAAAATACTTTCTTCCATAAACTCAGATTGTGAAAGAAGCAGCTGTTTAATTGTGGATAATTTTTACTGAGCATCACAACCCCCATGAAATGTCTCCTTTTACCATCATAATTTGATTCATTTGGTCTGATAACATTTGGGGGTCATTTAGAAGAGCTTCAAGATATTATCATTTTAATCCCAATTCAAGATAGCAGAGGGCTAAACCGGAAGTTATCAAGCTCGGCAGGCAGAAGTCTCTGGTGTGAATGCTCAACGGGCCCAATAATACAGAAGCTTTGTGGAAGATTCATTTGACACAGAAGTCAAACTTTTTTGGCTTAATGCTCCACTGAACAACTTTCATAGCAAAAATTGGGGCTCAGACACTATCCAGTTCTACTTAACAGATCCATGGTTGTAACATGGCAGACCCACTCCCTCTTTTAATTTAAAGAGCTCATTCTAAAGTAATAAACCCAATTCAGGTAATTATACAATAACGAAAACATGATTTTTAACATTGTTTTAAATTTATTTGTCATATTCTGCCAAAAAATCCCAATCTATATTAAAACCTATCACACTAGCCCTTTAAATCTTGTGCAGAAAAACTAAATCTGAGCAAGCCTGTCGAGTAACTGAAATCACAGAGGGAATTTGTGTGCAAAGGTGTGAGTAAGACTTAAAACAAGAGAGGCAATAAGCAAGTGCGTGTGTGTGTGTGTGCGTGTGTTTTTGTGTGTGTGTGTGTGTGTGTGTGTGTGTGTGTGTGTGTGTGTGTGCATGTGCGTGTGCGTATGTGTGTGTGTGTGTGAGCGTGTTGACTAAGGTCCAGAGCAAAGAATTGATCTCTCTGAGGCTCAAAAGCTCAGCTAGTCTGGAATACCAATCAGAGGTAATTAATAGCAGCTAATGGACTCTGTTTCTCACTCTCCCTGTTCTCGTCTCTCTTCCATCTCTATTTTCCCCTCCAGTGTTGTCTCTGTCCATTTTGTTATACAGCAATAATGAATACAGGAATGAATAATTACTCCTTTCCATCCTTTCACATATAGTGTCCTATGCTTTAAGCTTCCAGAAAGGCATTTGAAACTTTTGTAAAAAGCAAAGCAGCTATCTGACCCTCTCCTATTGTCCAAACTTTGTCAATAAAGATAATGTCATGCTGTGTTTGTACAAACCTTGAATGGCATTGTGCCGTTTGAGCTAGGTGTGGTTTTCTGCTTCATTAATTTCAGCACTGGATTGACATTTCTATGCAATGAGCTGATAAACACCACCTGTACCAACAGCAGTGTTAACAAAATGTAACAATACACACATATTTCACAAGTTGTGGCTGAATTCAAGAAGTAAAAGGTTCTGAAAAGTTTCAACCAACTTTTTAAGGCTATGAAAAGTTTACTAGTGATTAACAGCTGAGATTCAACATCACACCTGCTGTTTAAGACACCGTCTACACTCCATTTAGACGGGCGTTCGTGCTCTTGTCTGCATGGCTAAATAGAACATGAAGTACCAACTCAAGGGGCCCATCTCCTTTGAAGATTTAAAAAACCAAATACAACTTGAATGGTGGATAATGTTGTCTCACTCCAGAGACCCACACAAGAGAGGCAGAGGTGCAACCATCTTTTGCAAGAGTAAACATTTAAAGCACGATGTAACAGAGTCCATTGTTCTCAAGTTGCTGTCTATTGTTTTTGTTTTATTGACGCATTAAGGAGAATTAACCAAAATGATTGAAAATTACTGTGGAAAACTCCACCATTTGCTCATTGGGTTATTGCAGATTTATATCATCATAAATCAAATGGGCTTTGAACTGATGATTTAACAAAACAAGCACTTTGAAGATGCCAACTTGGGCTCTGGCAAACTGTGATAAGCATTTTTAAACATTTTAGCTTTAACAGACAGCCAAAGTCATAATGTCATGTCAGAGTTTGACTATGTTCCTCTAGCTTCTGCAACTCAACGCAATACGTCCTGTGTCCTTCAGCATTGTAAATAAAGATTGTTTCTGGGGGGTTAATATCTATATTATAAGACAAAGACAAGTTATAAGACCTCTCAAATGTCCAACGTGGACGTTTTCTGTTGGGCTGTGCAGTTTAACGCAGTGAACTTTGGCTTCAAATCGGAAGATAGCTAAAAACTTTCATGTGAAATTTTGCTTTTTGTTGTGTTGTTGAAACAATCACACAATCAGTATCGCTGTGCAGATTTTTTCCTTATGTCCTAATAAATGCAGCTGTAAGTTTCTCATGTTTGAAAAATTATATGGTCATCAATTTGCATTTTTACATGATTAAATGCCAATAAAAAGCCTATATATTGTCATTAAAACACAAAAATTAAAATGATTGTAATAGCATATCGTGACAACATTCTTAAGATGCACAATGAGAAGACTAACACATCTTTTGTCATTCTCTTTGTTAGCTAGCCTGATAAAGCAATTGCATCTATAAAGTTTGTCCTTCCTCTTCTCTTACAGGAGTTTTTTTCATCCTTGAAAAGATCAGTTGTTTTTTTATCAATACAAGTTTCCTGTCACAGAAAAAAACAAATAGAGCCGACAAAATCGACAACTGAAAATTAATAACAGAGAAAATTAAAGAGAGATTATCACATTAATTACTTCTAGCAGCTAAATTACACAGAGCTTATGTCTGCCCAGTTTGCCTGTAGGATCTTAAAGTTTTAACCTGAAATTAATGAACGAGCAGCTTTAGTCACGCACCTCTATCTTTTCAGGTTTAGCTGAGAGGTTTGATGCAGCAACAGCTCATCTATGTTTACTTCATAGACTGACAATATAATGATTCTATTAAGAGGATAAGGTGTGATGGAAATTTTCAAATGAAGTGCAGAAAGAAAATTAATGATAAATGTCAGGAGGAAGATGGAGAGGCCGGTTGGCATAGAGCTTGTGATGGGTGAGGGACAGCAGGGGCAGGAGGACAAAGAGTACAGAGGACATGTCAGTGGGAAAGACAATGACATCAAGGCTGATGTAAGTATGAGGGCTAGATGGAGTACATGCTGTACTTGCAAGCTCATTAAACAACGCCCTAATTGATGAGTGAAGAAAGAATGCCATGGAGAGATGAGGGGAGAAGAGACAGAATCGTCAAGGGCAGAAAGAACTTGATGAAAGTGTCCTAATCACTGCTCGCTGGACAGAGAAAGATCAATCACCAGCGACAGGAACGACTGACGGAAAGAAAAATCCTTCTGGTGATGCTTTTGTTTTCTAAGTTAACTCTTTTGGGGATTTTCACATCATTACTGTTTATCTCAAAAACCAGGCATGAAAACAGGCCAGGGGTGAAAAAGGTGAGAAGGATAAAACCCCTCTAGGGGATCCAGGGGCATGCTCCCCCAGAAGAAAATTTTGAATATTTCATATTTAAAAGCATCAATCTGATGAATTTTGAGAGAAAAATCAAGCACAATTACAAGACAGTATGAATGTAAAATAAAGCATCTATCTATACATGGTCCCATTATGCTATATAAGAAATTAGACTGACAACTTCTCTCATGAAATGCGCAACAGCACAACTTTAATGGAGTAATAGTGGCGAAAAAAATAAATGGTACTCAATAGTTATCAAAATAGCGCAAGAAAAAGATAGTGCTGTATACTCCCTGGTGATACATTCCTAAATAACATTACATTCCGATGAGTACTCCCTGGTTGATACATTCTGAAAGACATTAATCCAGGGCAATGAATAGATGTGACGGCATATACAACGTCAAGGAAGTGTGCTTACTGACTCACCAAACACAAAGGCTTTGTTATTGGACAAGATGTACCAGAAATTACTGAAATTATTTAAACCATCACTCTCCAACTTCAGTAAGGCAACTAATGTTAGCTATATTCCACTTTCCTTTTAATGCCCTTCCACTATCCTTTCCTATTTTGGTTTCAAAATGGCGAATTTCGCCGAAAGGTGAGTGATTTTCATGCCTGAATAACTTTTCTGCAGTATAATATTTTGGAAATCTGAGGTATTTCAGTAAAACCTTTATGTTGATTGCAAGAACCTTGGATAACCTATGTTGGAAACTGGTTTGAACAGGTCAGCGTGGATTATCTGGACAACACAACAAACATCTTCACAATTGTCATATTTAAGCTTTAGACATTATGATGACTGTTTACCAAGAGTCACATTGTCCCTATTAACTTTAAGTCCATTGTACGCTAGTTTAGAAGGATATTTGTGCCATTACACAGTAAATGAGCATGTTGTGCATATCTGGTTGTATGGGCCACCCAAAACGCCTTCACTTTGTGATAAAGGGCAGTGGTTGTGCTGAAAATGACTGCCAGATCACCAAATACAAATTTGACAAGCATTCCTCAATGTGCTCCACACTGACGCAGAACTATAAATCAGATCATAATAGACCAGCTCCGCTCCCGCATCTGATTAATGCTCTCTATCGTGGGGCGTCCGAATTTAGCTCCAGGAGTTGGTGACCATTTAGCGATAAGCTTATCTTACAAATAATCAGTGCCTGCCCTCCTTTGTAACCTGATAAAGTGTAATGTTAACTTGCAACTCTTTTTACATAAAAAACACACCAGACTGATGAGGACAGTTTTTACCTTCAGGTTATTATTGTATTTTGGCTTTGAAGAATTCACGTTTCTTCCAGACTTAATCGCTCATTTATTGTGTTGATACGTCAATGGCAGGTTCCAATAGCTAATACAACCAAAACTTATTTAAAAGGGCCTGCCCTATGAGTTCAGCCAGGACTTTGTCATCAAATTCTCAGTTGCGCAGGTATGTTTGCCCCCTAGTGTGGTGTAAATAGATATGTCTCATCCTCACAATAGACTAAACTGCAGAATTCCCTGTTGAGTGTATAAAAAGGCATCGTCCTGCCATGTTTTGACATGTTCACTCTTAGCAAGAAAACAAACTGTGAGATTAAAAACTTCACAAAAATGTAGTTTGAGAGGTATTTGAAGTTACTTATATCAGTGTCTTTTCATTTCCTATCTTCAGCTAACAGGGAACAAAGTCTATCATTTCTGAGAGCAGTTGGTTGGATGTGGCAGGGCAGTAGAGCTAATTTATGGGTCAATATAAACTTCCATCACCACAGACTGAAGCTGAAAGTGGTGCTGGCCTGCGGCAGAGATGAGGAATAGAGAAGAGAACATCTATCTCTTAGACACAGAACATATAGGATAGTGAGGATGCAGACTTTCATTGTTGACAATTATACAGAGGCTACAAGTACACAACCACATAAGTTCACATTTACACTCTTGGAGGCCAAAATCAGACCATGCCAAAAATAATAAGACCATTTTTTTAAGAGAGTTGCATCAAATGCATTGCAGCCAAAACTGATTACAAGGGCGCAGTTGCTCAAGGGTGGCGCGGGGTAAAAAGACAATGTAACAGGTCAGTAGGTTTAGGTAATTAGTGTGGATCATTAAAAGCATAACTCACCTTACTAACAAGAAGCGGTAAATTTTTCCGATCTGACAGAATGAAGAACAACCACTGTAGAAGGAACGTACTGACGAAAGAGATGAAAAGTACTAGTGTTATGGATCAACTGCCTCTCTGTTTATGCTGTTGATTTTCACCTGAAAGCATCAGTGAATAGCTGTGGAAACAGCAGATGCTGGAAATGGAAGATAACATTTAGCTGTCCATAGAAATTCATGTTGTTGTTTTTTTTCTTACAGTTTTAAAATGCATCCATCTGCTACTTTTGAAGGCTCATACTTAAGTGCAACAATGAGAATTCAGTCACATTTTTATGGGTTTTAATGCCCTACACGCCATCAGCTTTTGGCCACTTTCTAACAGGCTTTTTTCGCATGAGACATTTTGACATGTTGTTGGAAAGCAGAGGTTTAATTAATAACCTTAATTAAGGTGGCAGTGCCAGCATTTGGCATGGCCTAATGAATCACCTTAATGGAAGGGAGCCATCTTTAAAGGGAATATGCACTCTTTTTTTATACATGGATGTCCAATTAGTGCTGATGGTAAACTGGTGCGATTAATTGCTCAATGTGTGCTATATTGACAGAGAAAACTTAGTTCTGCTGCAAAATCATCAGAAGAACTCAAACAGAACAGTGGGGTAATTGGTGTTCGGAAGGAACCACAGGCTGTTTCAGCTTGGGTAGTCAGGGTGTGTGCTCCCACTCAAAAACAAAACTTGTTCTATTTACTTTTGTTTAACTAAGTGGGCACTGGTGTCAGTCACTCATGTGCAATGCATCCTGGTACTTGTAGGCACTGCTGGCACAGCATTAGGAGCAGGAGAATTCAGCTTTCTCAATCAATACAGAACACACTGAGGAATTTACTGCTTCAATTGACCGCTTTTACCACCAATATTGATTTGACCACAATGAAATGTGGGTGTCCAATATTTCATTTAAGGTTATTAATTACACCTGTGCTTCATCTCTTTTTAAAGCAAGTTAAAATGTATTGAGAGGCCCATTTTTGGGGGGTTTAAGTTATATCTTTTTATACCAAATAATTTTTTTTCTATTATAAAGGGTTTTGATTCTTAGACTTTGCAGATCAGGCATCATATATCTGCTTAGGAAGTATTTCCATTTTAATAACACATGAAGGTTCAGTGGGTCAGCAGTGAGGTACGACCTTTACCTTGCTGGAAAAACCCTGCCTTATAAATGAATGTGATGTTTGGCGCAGCTGCTGCATACTGAAGGTAGTGGTAGTAAGATTGGGGGAGAATTCCTATGCACTTATAACATTGTCCTAATTGAATATTGGGTTGCTGTCGGTAATGTAGTCAGCAAACATCCTTTTAACATTACACCCTGACCTGAATTTTGCTGTTTGTGAAAACATATTTGTATTCATCTGAGGAAAACCAGACATTTCTTTAGGGTCAAATGCAAAATTGAAAAATGCTTTCATTATAGCCCAACATTTTGACTGCAGACTGCAAATTCTAGCTGCATTTTAAACAGACATAAACAGGAGAAATATGTGTAAGGTTCCAATGCTTCAATTCACTGGCCATAAATGTACTACAGAAATACCATAAGTATCAATTCTATCAGAATAAGAGGCACTGTGATTAGCTGAAAAGCGTACAATGCAAGCAGACACGCTCAGAAAGCAAACATTAGCCATTAATCTCTGGGCTAGCTAGAGGAAAAGAATATTTGACGTTAACTGACAGTATTAACATTATAGAACTTTAACCAGAGATTTTCTAGTCAGTGTTTCAGTTTCTTCCTCTCTCCTCTTTATGTTTAATCGTTGCATGCCGGGCTTTTCCTCCCACAGTCCACACCCATCCACGGCAGATCGGAGGAAAAATTACTCCAGCTAACAATAACTCGTTACGTTAATTGAGACAAATAAAAGCTTGATACTTTCAGCCACATATTTTATATCACATATAGACTAAAATTTGTTTAATTTTTTCTCTGTTAAATCGTCTAGGTTCTGTGTTCATTAACTGAACTTCCTCGACAGCTTTATTGTTAAACTTGTATAATGGGTGATACTGGGATGGGGTGAAAGGGCAAACCCTAATAACAATGGCACCAAATTAACTCATTTTAATTCAAGCTGGCAATGACAACAATTTTTCACAGGATGGTTGTGGTAAAATCCCCCCTTCATGTTTTTACACCCTTCAGGCCTTATTTTGCTATTTTTGCTTTGATGCTGTTTACCACAGGGATTGATAATGTAAACACAGAAGTGGTGTTGGAAAAAATGATTTAGAGTCTGTGTCAATAAGCATAGAGAGATTGAACACAGGAAGGGATTTGAGATTTTAAATTCTCTTTACTCAACCACTACTGCAAACAAAAACTAACCGTGCTCAGTAAAAAAAATGTCTTCAGCCTTTCCAATCTCAGGAAAAAGTGAGATAAGACTCCCAACTCATCAGTGGACACACAGAACACCAACAAATAAACACTCAACGCAGCGCAAAGAAGTGGTGGGGAGCAAAAAAAATCAGGTCTAAAAACCAGCAACAAGTTTTTCGCCGTCTGTATTTTCAGATTTCAAGTAAGGATAAATTTTAAACAAAATTATTTATTCAACAGACATATATTTTTAATTAGATCCTCATTAAAAGTCTGTAACCGAGTACTAGTGGCTCCACTACCACTAAGAAAGTGTAATGAGTCCTACTGCCTTTAAGGCCTTGTAACAATGAAAGAACTAATAATTAGTCTGATTTTCACAGCATAGTTTTCGTGTCCCATGTTGGCCACTTAAGTCCTCTAATGGGTTTATCAATAGGTTGCTTTTACGAACGTAAAAGCCGTTCTCTGCTGTTTTATTGAGGAGAAAAAATTGAATATTTTATTGTGAGATCTTGTCTAATTCCCAGTGGAACAAAGATGATAACAATTATGATAATGATGGTGGTGATGAAGGTTTTCCCTGGCCACTCATAGGATCACAATAGTATTTTATGTAATGGGAGGGAGGTTTAGATTGCATTTAAATGTATTTTTATTTTGTCAGTATTTGAAGCACTATGTTGTATCGAAGAAAACACTTGTCTGTTATGAGATTGTTGAGGTTTTTCCTCCACTTTTAGGCAACATATGGAATTAGAGGAAGGAAAGAGGGACGGAAGGAAGCATGGAAGAAAAAAAAAAGAAGGAATCAAAAAAAGAAAAGAATGCTAAGCAAATCAAAACTCAACATAATGACTGCAGCCTCAGTCTGAAAAGAAGTAAAGGAAAAAAAAAAGAAAAGGAAAAAAGCAGGGACACAAACACACCTTTGTTCCTTGAATAGAGACAGAGAGCGAAACAAAAAAATAGTGATGTGGTGACCAATGTGTGTGAAGCCTTGAACATGAACACTGAATAATAAGCACAGTGAATGCATGAGAGGAAGGACCTTGCAAAATAAAAGGATGATAGTGCATACAGCCTTGGATAAAATGAGGTAATGAATGGAAGTTCTAGGGCAAAATGTCAACATTAGGATAGAAGTGGGAATGTGGATCTTTTAAAGACTCAAACAGAAAGAAATCAAGAAACTAAGACCAGGGAAGATTCAAACTAACACAAAGAGCCACGGGGAGTAAGACAGAAAGAAATACAGACATGTGCTTGAGTATATATATGTGTGTGTGTGTGTGTGTGGCATTTGGCAGAGAGACATACAGACAGGACACTGACCTGTGAGCACGGCCTTGGCGGAGGGTTCAGCCAGGTCCAGGGCAGACTTTCCATCAGTGTTGCGGATGTTAGGGTCGGCTCCATGCTGCAGTAACACTGTACAACAACAGGGCAGACACAGACAGTAGCTGAGCTCCTGGACTGACATGCAAACTCCCCGACACACACCTCCTCCTCCTCCTCCTCCTCCTCCTCCTCCCCCTGCTCCTGCTGAACCACAGCTTGCTCCATAAACTGCTCTTCCTGGACCTCCTCCTTTCTCTCCCTCTTGTTCCTCTGCTACCCTTCCTGTTCCTCCTCCTCTGGCTGTATCTCCTGGCTCTCCTGGCAGTCCTTCTGCACGTCCTGCTTCACATTTCTCTTCTCCTCCTCTTCCTCCAGCTGCTCCTCCTCTGTTGCTAGCACTGCTCCCTTGGCTGCCCCTGGCTGCCCCTGCCCTGCGAGCCATGCCGCTGATGTAAACAGACATGCCACAACAAGAGCAGCGAAAGCTACGCTACAGCACACCGGCAGAGAAACAGCAGACCTTACAGAACTGCTACGTGACTGTCTACAAAACACATCACACTTCCATTGAGGAGGCAGGGGGGGAGGTGGGAGGGAGCTATAGTTAAGCTGAGAAAATAAATAAGAATGAGTGAGGAAGGGAGAGACGAGTGGATACTAGCTTATCGAGAAGGCAGCAGCAGAAGCAGCAGCGACGAGGCGGGCAGGCAATGCGAGTGGAGAGACTCTCGCCTCTCCGACTGACTGAGCGATGCAGCGGAGAGCAAGATGAGAGGGGAGAGAGGGGAGGCTGGGGAGGGAGGGGAGGAGCAGGGGGCTGAGAGTCAAGGGATGGTGGAAGAAGTAGAGGACGAAAAGAAGGGAGGGAGAGCAAAACAAACCAAGAGTGCTTGTGTGACAGAGGGGTAGAGGAGGCAGAGAGTAATAAAAACAGAGAAGGAAAGATAAGACGCGAGAAGAAAAGAGAAGAGAAGAGAGTGGAGAGAGTAAAGGAGAAGAGAGGAGAGGGTCATGTGACTACCAAACAGGTATGAGCTGAATAACAAATCCAGCCTGCGCTCAGTATTTTTTTCAGTAAATAAGCTTTTTTTTGAAGGGGTCTAATGTCAATACTCTCACTGCCTTCCTCACTATCTCACTTCCCACTATTATGATTGCTGAGCAATCCCTGGTGCACATGCCCTTTGACTTGTGTACACTTCCAACCATCCTGCTCAACCCCTGCAAGAGAGGAGGGAAGAAGAGGAGATAACATGGCTTGTGTGCATGCTTGAGCACGTGTGTGTATGTGTGCGTGTGTGTTCTTCTGCCCCAGCACTGACGCAGACTCCAGTCACCCACTCGCCGCTCAACAAAAATATGATTTAGTTCTGCACCAATCCCACACACACACACACACACACACACACAGATACTAATACCCTATGGCGAGAGTATAAAGACATGTCCATAGCGAGGCAGACAAAGAAAAGATGCCCTGCCACACAGCAACACATGTTCAGGTTAAACTAGTTCACACATCACATACTTCAGTCTGGAAAACTGTTTTGATTCTCTTACAATAACAGTAATTTAGTGTTTTTGAGTTTTGTCTCTAATGGGCAAGGCTCTCCTGTAATACCTGAAAGAGCTCTATCTCAGCAGCCTAAATCCCTTGTTTGGACAGCGATTTGCTTTCTGGACAATGTCAGACTGGCAACAGTTATCTTACGACCATACAGTTGAAGTCCAGTCACCACTCTGTGCGAAATTGCGACAAACCCATCCAGAAAAACAAAACTTGAAAAAAAGCTGGTCCAATCATGGGGAAAAATGGTGCTGTGGAATAAAAGCAGCATACAACAAATGTCAAATGGCAGACGATCGCAGTGTTAAGCGGTCTTAACACTTCCTGCAGCTGCTTCACAGTAAAAGCCTTTCTGTGAGAAGGCAGGGGGGTACGGGAGCTTTTAGTTAGCCCAAATTTACATTTGTGGCTTTTTGCCAGTTTTACATAAGTGAACATTTAGGCAAAGAGCTGCAGGCACTTATGTGGGCAAAAGTCAAACCTCCACCCTACATAATAAAGATAAGGAACTCTCCTGAGCTGTCGCTGAGTGCAAAAACAGCACTGAAAACAGAGAGAGCAGAACTGCTGAGCAACAAACAGATGCTTGAAACACCTGAAACACACAGGGATTTTATATCAAATGTAATGCTAACTTAATCAGTTGATCGATAGAACAAAATGAAAACAGGATAGAACATAATTATTACAGATTTTAATTATTTTAAGAGATAGAATAGGTCAATTTTTATTTTATCCAAGAAAAAGCCATACATTCATTGCTTTCAGCCTGTCAAATGTGACAGTTAAGCTGCTTTTCTCTATTAGACATTACTGTTAATTAGATATCTTTGGTTTCAGGCCTTTAAGTCATTAAAAAAAGCAATTTTAGGACCTTACTTGAACCTTACCACTTAGAATTTTTGTTTCACTGAAAGGGGTAAATGTTTAATCCCATAGGTACAGTGATAATCAGTTATCGGAATAATCATTTAGTGCTCCACTGTAATTTAAACAAAGGAGCTCTTTTGTTCTTTATTTCTAACTGGCAGGTGAGATGTATCTTGAAATCCTTGGACAAAGCATCTCACAATTCAGTTTACTATGGTATATAAAAAACAGATGCTTAAGAAGAAATTCGGTTTAGGTACAGCCATCAAGACATACTGGTCATCAAACCAGCATGATGTGATGATGAAGACTATGAACAGGAGATCAGTGGATTGTTTCACCACTGAGGTTTCTTTTGTCTAGTATTTCTATAAGTTCAGCAGAGATTTTGTTTACAATAGATAATTAATGGTGAAAAAATTAGTTTAGTATAGTTTATTTCATTTATGAAAAGACAGTGTGGGCTGACATTAATTATTTACAAGAAATGAGAGGATGGATGCACCAGATTTAGCAAAACAGCTCATTTCCATCTGTAGTTCATCCCCACAATGCATTGAAAGTGAGTTTAATGTGTCCTTCCAGATTTTTTAATGCATCAGAGGTGAAGGTTGTGTGACTGGCAGCATCACTGCAAACTGTCATAAATGGAGGAAGAGGTTTGTCTCAAGTTGTCTGTTGTCACCAGAGAATCCGTCCTGCTGAGCTGAAGTTTCAGTCGAATCAAAAGCTGATTTAACCGTCATTCTGCTGCCAAATCTCTAACTTTGGCAGGATGACAGGCTACCAAAACTCTGTCCAATAAATAAGCTTCTAGAGGTCATGTGACTTTTGTTTACATGCCTTGGTTTGCTTGTGACTGTGCAGTTAGGACAGCAAACCAAACAAACAAAAATATGAAACAAAGTCGGCTCTGTAAAAAAACATTTGCCCTTGATGGACAACAAAAACAGATGTGAATGAAGGTCAATGAGTGTTTTGACCTCAACACAAACACTTCATTACTGGACTTAACAGGCAGTTGTTTGAAAGTTTCAGGAACTGGATACAAAGACCTACTGTACTGATTTTCAGCACTCTAAGCACAAGATTGTGTCATTCAATGATGGGTTTAAATCTAATTTTCCTGCTACATTATTTAATTTGTGAAGATCTGGTTCAAAACTGATATTATAAAACAACAGAATAAAACAACATAATACAATACAATATAGAAAACCTCATTTCTAAACAATATTATTTTTTCTCTTCAAACAGTGATATTTCTTTGCATTGTGAGTCATGTTTACTCAATATAATTGCTGACCTTTTAACGTTGCATATAAGTTTTCAGACTTATCTTGCATCTATTGGTTTCAGTTCACTTTGAAAATTAAGTTTAAGACAAACAGAACAAAAAATCACAGTATATCAGAGGAAATGTTTTTTCCTTGTTGTGTGGTAATGCAGAGAACTGTCTCCTTGTTGCTATCAAGGACACACACTTTTGCATGGACTCTGTTCTTTGAGTGACAGTACCAGATTTTCAAAGGGTTTCACTAACTGACAATGCAGCAGCGGTGAATAACATATTTATCATCCACTTGTTTCCCAAAATGTGTATGACTTTATTTTCAGCAGCCGCACTCAGTCACTCGGTTATGCTTTCTACTGGAATAACCGGAACAGTGGATGACAGCAGGTCCACTTGTCTGTGTCACAAGCACAGTGTCACAAAAACATGGTTATAGAGCACAAACAAACTGCATGACCTGCTGTTTCCAAAGCCTGAGGATTTTAACTCCCGAAGGACCAGCCACTGGCAAGAACACTGATGTTTTTTCATCCGAAAGTCCTCATCCCATACATGTGTATTAAGTCAGATTCACCAGACTCTTTTAACTGCACAAACTTGCCTGTTTTTACTTGATGAATGCCACCTGCACAAGAGGAGGTGTGCGTTTGGGAAATGTGAACATGGGGGTAATCAACCCCCTTGCATCCTCGTATAAAGGTTGGTTTTATTAATAAACACGAGAATGAAGAAGAGCTTAACACAGCAGATCCCTCAACAATACTACCATCACTCCAAGCGCCACCACGCTCCCCAGATTTGGCTCCCTGCAACTTTATTGTTTCCCAGAATGAGGTTTTGCCTCTGAGTCGTAGCTGTGGACTATAGTTGATGATCAAGCAATGTAAGTTTGAACACTTACTTGTGAGAGTTGTACAGCTTGCACCTGCTTAATGCACATTCTGAGGAACAGTCTCAAAAGTTTGTAATTGCATCTCTCACACTTAGTAACAATCTCTCTTTTATTTTGTACTTTCTGTATTCCGCTGTGTCTATACTAGGTTTAAAGTCAAGTTTTTGTTGTCTATAGTTTTCCTGTCATTTCTAAATTGTTCTTTTATGCTGCTTTTCATGTTAGGCACTGCTTGGACTGAAAATCAGCAGACAAGCTTAAATGAAGTAAAAGTCAGATGACAAAGATGAATCCTTTTACCTTTATTTCAGTGCCAGTCATAATTATTGCTAAATCAATATCTGGTCCCAGGCCTGACGAGAGGCTGAATGTTGTGCACAGTGATCACTGGAGCTCCACGGAGCCCCTTTGCTGCTATGCAGTCATTCAGGGCGCAGACGCTCTGCAGCAGCTATTGGAGAAATAAAAATGACTGGAGCAACTTTCCCTCCTTGTTGCACTCAACACTCCAGGCGGATGCCAGCAGCAAGGTGACGCCAACCATCCTTGCACTCATTTGTTATTACTACTCACATTGAGCGATGCTTTTCCATTAAGATCATAAAGATTACCCTACAAAGTTATTGCCCCGACATTTTTCTTGCCGTGGCGTATCTTGTCTACTTCAGACTTTTCCTCAGGGATCAGTAATACAGCCTCTCTATTATTCAAATCACCTTTTAAAGATCAACTGCTGATCCAAATGTCCTTTCTGAACCCAGCCTGTGGTGCCGTTTCACCTTTTAAATGAAAACTATGTCGGTGCGAGCTCATATATTTTAAGACAGAAAGAAATCAATGCTATTTTGTCGCCCGTGTGGGCTGGAGAATAAGCAGTAATGCGGTAATTGTAATTTAAAGGTTATTCGTTGCTATGTGCCTAATAGAAACCAATAGCATACAGTCTGTGGGTGGTTTATTATTGTTTCTAAAATGACTATGTGATTATATAGAACTCCAGGTTGTGACTTTGGAGGGGCGCAAACACTCCAGTTCAAACCAACAGAGGATTAAATATCTCGAACTTCGCCACAGCATTATCACCGCAAATGAAACCAAATTACCAGAATGTCATAGAAGGACCACTGATTCCAATGCAACCAAAGGAGCAACTCCAGGAACCATTGTGGCTGGTGTTGAATGTTTTCTGTTTTGTTCAAATGAATCATTAAGCTTTTCAGACTCTACTATAAAAAAACTCCAAGTGCTGCTAGATGGTTTATCACAAACATACCGACTCACTATGCAATCAGACATCCTCTAAATTAGTGCCACACACACTCATGCTTACTTGGCTGACAATATGGGGAGTATGTGTTTTTTGTGCTTACCTATACAGACATCTATCTTGCCCTTGATGGCAGCTTCGTGGAGTGGCGTGTAGTTCCAGTTGTCTCGAGCATTAGGGTCGGCCCCCTGACACAGCAACAAGGACACCACCTGAGAACAACACACAGAACATCCGCATTTACTCTTTATTTGGCACCTTGAAAAAAACAAACCCTCAAATCCCCAGTAAATCCCTCTCTTCATGCATGTTTTTGAGCTAATGAACTCAAAAAGTCCCTCTTCAGACATTTTTTAGAGGATATAAAAATACTCTGGTATAATTTATATTGTTTAACATTGTGTAAAGAAAATATTAGAGGAATTCTGGATCTGTAAATTACAATCCATGTGTCCATCCATCACTGCTCCTTGCATTAGATTGACTAGTGGGGGAGCTGTGTGCATCAACATGGCTAGCAAGATGAAACACTTGGGAAATTCAGCCATAGGCTCATTGTTTTAAAACTTACACTGAAAATCAAATATGTTTGGGACTCAGATAAGACTGTTGTGCACCAAACATTTCAACTAGAAGACATATCAGAATGGGAAGTGTACTTAACATCTTTTATTATGTTGTTTGTTAGCTTGCATTAGCAGCTTTGCTAATGCAGACTGTCACTTTATGTACTGTCCCTGTTCTCTGACAGAGGTTTCAAGTTTCTTTGCCTATGACTGGCTCTCAAATTCGTGACACACCAAATCTAGTGATGTTTACTCTCATCACAATGCTAATCATCACTGTGATCATGCAGTTGCATTAGCACAGCACTTTTCTGACAAAGTGCTTTCCTAGAAAGCTCTAAAAGCCTCTAAATCATCTGAAACTGTAAGCATGAGATTGATGACTGTGGTTAATGGTTGAGAGGACAAAAAAGCATTAGCACATCTGTCAGAGATTTTCCAAAACATCATCATGCATACACATGACCACAATATCAAAGGAGCAAAGAGAGTGAATGCTTCAGTTTCCTTGATGTGATCTTT
This sequence comes from Acanthurus leucopareius, assembly GCA_029814765.1. Classification (NCBI taxonomy): domain Eukaryota; kingdom Metazoa; phylum Chordata; class Actinopteri; order Acanthuriformes; family Acanthuridae; genus Acanthurus; species Acanthurus leucopareius. The sequence continues at coordinate 372,930 of JAQMCX010000027.1, forward strand.
GAGGCTGAGCATTGACACTATCAGAGGGGTGAATGATAAGCTAGTGCCCTAAAGTAGAGGGAGAGGTATTTTTCAGCTCTCAGTTCATGCACATGCAGTTCAACTCTTTCAATTTATCTGCAGAAATTTTGAAGTTAGTAACTTCTGTGGTATTTCTGTTTTGGGTGATTAAAAAAAATTACAAGTCAGCACTGTCTGAAGGGATGGAAAAAAACAGCTTTTGTGCAGTCATTTCTCTGCCAAGTTTGAATGCAGCAGCCCAGTTCTGTATCACACTGTAAAAAAGGGGTATCCTTCCCGCCAAGCTGCCGCCATGTCCACATGGACCTCCTATGGTGAGCCCTTGAGACGGAGGAAGCAGATGACTGCACGAAGGTCGATGTTTTCCATTTTCTAAGACAGCGCTGATTTGCAGTTTTCAATTACACCGAAAAAAGAAATACCACAGAAAGTTATTAACTTTCTGCATAATCACTCAAAGAGTTAAACTGCACTCACATTTTAAAAAAAGCTGTATAACTCATCTAGTTCTCCCTCAGGCCAAAAACTTATCAATCAGCCCTCATAGTTTACAGGCAAACAGAGCTGACAGAAAACAGAAATTACCTTTTGCTCTCATAGCAACAGTGCCTGCAATTTACTCCCACTTTCATTTTGGATCTTACCACCACATCAGTTTTTGTGAAAAACTGCCTCCCTAACTTTTTATAACCAGCAATTTATAAAAAAAAAAAAAAAAATTCTACTCAAGTATTAACTGTTTGTTCCAAGCAGGATAAAAAAAGACTTGCTCACATTTTTTTCCCTGATGGTAACAGCTTCTCATGGTGCCTTCCACTGCTCTCATGTAGATTTGTGTGTCCCTTCAGAGTGCTTAACACCCCCACACAACAGGTATAATACAACTAAAGAAAGTTTTTTAAGCATTCAGTCCTTTCTAAATTATCAGGGGGGGAAATAGTATTCAGAAAACTCTCATTAAAGCAAATACAGTAATACCACACTACTGAATAGTCCCCAGTAAGTAAAGTCCTGCATTCAAAACCTTGCTTAAACATGTAATTTCTATTATTAGACGTCTCTCAATCAAAAAAAAAAAGGTTGCAGTTTGATCATTTCATGAAGGAGTGACTGACTCATAAGAAGATGGTAACAGAACATGTGATGTATTGATGTGTCATTCTTGTTTTGTTTGGCCACTTTTGTAGACTTGCTCGCCCTCTGATTAGAGTTACCCTGGAAGAAGTTTATTATAGCAACAATATAAAACGCTATCTTACCTTGGAATGAAATTAAAGGTTTCTCTGAGTTTGAGTCATATTTTTTATGTTATTTTCTGAACTTTATTTCTTAAACAGTTGGGACAATGTAAGTTTAGAACTTAACAAGGAAATGCTACATATTAAATGTTTAGATTCATAGTATGTAACATATCCTCATTAAGAAGTCTAAAAACAACTACAACCATTGACACTTCAAAGTCTCTGAATTCAGAGATACAATTTTGATCATTATTATTACAGAAAGGGTGTGAAAGATAATAATCTTGAAAGTAACTTAAGCTGTGAGACAACTGTGAAAGAGTAGAGGGTGATATAACTGCCTCTAATATGTAGCAAAGTATAAGTATGATGATGCATGAATGGAAATACTTAAGTAAAGTACATCAAAAGTTTACCAAAATACAGAGCTTGGGTATATGTATTTAATTTTATTTTATTACTGTTGATTACTCTGCCGCAAAGGCAAAACAATGGCAAAATAAAACAACTATCAACACAAATATGACCAAAAAATCAACAGTCTGGTGAATTAAAACGTTGCTGTGGAAAGTCTCACCTCAGAGTGACCAAACGAGCAGGCGTTGTGAAGCGGGATCAGACCGCCGTCATCCCGCGCGTGCACGTTAGCCCCCGTCTGAAGCAGGTGCTCCACCACGTCTTTCCGCCCAAAACCTGAGATAAGATCAGAGGGTTAGAGGTGGAGACAGTGGAGGAAGGTTGGTGAAAACAGATGACAGACTGCAAACTGATTTAAGTTTGCAGCATTCGCAGAAAACTTCAGAGAGTTTTCAAGAAATTCTGAAACTCACATTCACTTTAATGTTCTTCATTTCATGTCTCATTTTGCTTCTGCTGTATCTGTTTTTTAGTTTGATTCCTACTCAAAGTTAATAATCAATGCTTAACATTTTTCCACATATACATTTGGTTAGTTTTTTTCACAAGGCACTTGAAGTGGCTGCTTAGGAAAGGGCTACACAAGTGAAGCTAATTATGAATTCACTATTAACCTACAGCGAGACTGAGAACTTGTTCTTATTAAGACTGCAGAGCATTAGGAAAGACTGAGAAGACAGCTGCGCAGGTTTTTCTCTTTTTTTTTGTCTGCACTGAACAAGTAATTAAAAACAATTATGTGTTGAGCAGAAGTGAGAATGAGCACTTCACATGACTGTGATGATTCATTAACAAGGTTAGTGATGACCTAAACAAACAAAAAAAATTGTCTATTGTTGTGATCATTGAGTTTTTTCTATGTTTTGCTGTGTCGAAACTCAATGTTTAAAGATTACATTTGTTATGTCACATTCATTGATTTGTCTGAGCTAAAGGCAGACTAACCGCAGACTGTAAACAGATAACACATACCACGTCACCACAAATGTAGATCTCAATCAGTATACCTATTGTAAATCTGTTATTACATAATCGTTTACTTAAGTAAGCTTAGGTAAGATCTTAGTTAAAATTAAGATCTCAGTTATAATTACTTACTATTATGTAATTTGCCTGAGGGGTTACCAAATACCTTATTTTTAAGTGATTATCATAGACTTTAGTATACTGTTGACTTTAAATTCTTAGGTCTATTGATACTCTTGTATGACCAGAGGTTTTCAGTGCCATATTGTGTCTTTATATTGTGCTACATTGTTCTATATTGTTTCCGTTGGCCTTGCATCTGTCTCTTAACACATAAAGCAAGAACTGTATAGTTACTACTCAGCTGCAATGTTTGACTCACACACATGCTCAAATGTCAGCCCTTTCTTTAGTGATACACATATACTTCCCATCTACTATTGCTAAGTGAACAGTAACAAAACAAAATGAGCAATTACAGAGCTGCAACAGGGCCAGCAACTCAAATTGTGGTAAAGCTCTGCCTATTCACATTGTGCAGTGTTCTTTAAACTTTATTATTTAAGAGTTCTGGTGTGATTCAGGCCTGTAACACTGGACAGCAGCAATGCAATAGGAGTTTTTTCTACACTGCTGGAATTGGACATTTAGAGGGAAGAAAAAGAAACAGATCTAAAAAACTACTGTACAATCTGCTCAAAGTTTTCGGAAGCCAATCTGCTCTTCTATCGTATCATTGAAAATTATTTTCTTCTATTCGCAATGTTTGATTGAGACTTAAAACCCAAACAACTGAGAAAAGGAGATGAAAATTGCTTTGGACAACAGTTGTTAAATATAGATATTTTCTTCATACAATAATCATACTAATGACACATGGACTCGTGAAAAAGTTAGTCCCAGAAGGAAGTTGTTGACTTGACTTAATCGAGTATTTTGTCTGTGGTGCTTCGTTGAAAATGCTTACTGTTTATGGTTAGCCAACATCATCCTGAGACTGACATTGTGATTATAATTGCAACTAACGGTTCGCATGAGGCCAGTGTTTGTTTAGCTACTCTCTGGTCATTCCCACCATGTAAATACAGCTTATCATCTGGAAATCTGTTTAACAACGATGTTAGTTTAAACTGTGATTTTGTTAATGGTTACCTGCAGCGAAATGCAGGGGTGTCGATTTGCGTCCTGCCATGTCTTTAGCGTTTACATTCACCACATCGACGAGTTTCTTCACCCTCGAAACATCCCCGTTTCGACAGGCTTCAAACAGCTCCCTGAAAGCCCCGTTTGCACCACCACCGCCGCCGCTACCGCTGCTGCTGCTGCTGCTACTGCTGCTGCTGCTGCTGCCCGGGTTACCGCTAGCCGAGTCGGGCGTAGAGCCGGGGCTGGTCCCGCTACCCTCGGTGGTGGTCGGGGAGCTAGCGCCGCTGCTAGTGCTGCTGCTGCTGCTGGCAGTGAGGGCCAGAGCCGGGGAGGTGGTGGTGGGAGAGGCAGGGGTTACCTCACCGTCAGCTGCGTTCTCCATCGCGCCTCGGTGGGGAAGCGGGGTGGCATCGTCGGTGGGTGCCGGCGGAGAGCCAGGAGGGCTTCCAGGGAGAGAGGAGCCGCGGGACGGGGAGGAATGCAGGGAGTTTGCCTGCTGCTGCTGTTGGGAGGTGCGACGAGGCGTCGCCATTTTCACAACACAACAGGTCCCCACTAGCAACAAAAACACTGCTGACAATTTCCTGCCCAGCAGAGTCCAACTTCCGCTCAGGCTTACTGGGAACGATTGTGTTTACATTGACAATAGTGTATCTCCAGCAATGTTTATGACAGGATGCTTTTGCAGGATTATAGACTTAATATCTTAGAAATATGGGTTCGTTAGAGCTTACCAACACAACCAAATAATTGATCATCGCAATAAAAGAATATTTAACCTGTCTGAAGCTTTTAAGATAACATTAAAATGTTAAGTAGGGACGTTGTAATAATGAACCATGTTAATTACTTGTTTCCTGTTCACATCTTAAATTTGCTCTTTTTCATACGTGCCATCTGTGTTGTGTTTACCTGTTAGATGAAACATAATTGTGTCTGATGATACTGTCTAGTATACTATTTTCATAACACTACTAAAGGGCCTACTATTTTTGGAAACATAATTGACAGACTGAATAAATGATATTAATTTGGCTTTGGTGCGTCAATATCACTCTTATTTTCGGCCTCCATGTCACATACAAATCAATAACGTCATAAGGTGCACAAAAATATCTTTTTTTGTCCAAGGTAAGAGTGGAGATAAGTGATGTCAGCTGGACCTGGCAAAATACAATACCGCCATCTAGTGGAAATATCCATAATTACTTCAGAACATAGCGGCTGCATCAAAGCAGCCATGTATAATTTTGTGATTACACAGCATCACAAATAATACATGGCAAACAACCTACACACTATTGTACAAACATAATGTGGCACTAAATTAATGATGCAATAATATTTAAACACAATACTCAGGTAAAATCAACTTTTCTGACTATCTTTGTGTAACCACAATAATAACATTATACAGTGATCAGCAGCTAGTTTTAGTGCTTTTCTAATTTCTCCATTGTATTTGTTTTTTATCTATATTATTTTTTATCGACAAACTGTGAATAACAACATAGAAAACAAAAAATATCAGTTCCTTGAAAGAGGTCTAAAAATATACCCATGCACTTTTACACATAAACGCACACACACACCCATGGGCAGGGACACATGTAAGAAACAAAAGTTTGTCCTAACCATGTGTAATGGACATAAAATTGTGTAACTGTTGTTAAAAATAGAATCGTTGGGTACCACCCATCAAGACTAGCAGAATACAAGTACAAAATAAAGACAATACATCCAGTCAATTTACAATTACATGTAAGGTCAAATGTGGGCCAGCTATTGCAAAGAAACCTCAAGCCTCTTATTATTTATGTTTATATGACTGCAGTCTTTCCATATAAATAACCAAAACAAAGGTCATGCAGTTAAGAATAAGTTTTTCTGCCAATATCACAGTGTCAAATGAATGTGTGCAGGAAAAATAGAGGAGCTGTCTGAATGCCAAAAGAGAGGCAAATATCTATCAGTGAATACACTAGTAAAGAGTTAAGTTTATAACCTAGATAAGTTTTAAAAAAATGTGTGTGATTGACAGCTTACTCTGCCTGCTACACACTGCATGTTAGCTGTCACACAGGTTTTGTGTGTCTTCATTGTTTCAGGTTAGCTCCACACGAGCTGATTCCCCCAACTCAAATTAAGCTACAAATTTTTAACCTGAAATTTAAGGGTTACAACCTGTTGTGGATACGGTTTTATTTTATTGTTGACATAAGCACAGTCACTGACATTTTACTGAATGTGTAGTTTTCATGACCTAAGCTGCTTGTTTTTGTACTGCAGAAAGAAATACAACACTCAGACTAAAACCTACACAAACATTATGAAAACTCCAGATATATGACTGTGAAATAAGCCAGGGACCATCTGACTTAAAGGAAACACTGTTACTAATGAAAGAAGTACTGAGCTACATATCAAAAATACTTAAGTTTGTAGCTTTTGATATTTTTTCTACTAACTGAAAAATGTAACAGTTACATCCTCTGCCTGCAAGGTAACAGCAGACATTCTGCATTAAAAGTTTTTGGTTCTGGACGACAACATTAACTGTAATATCGCACTCATCACTCTCCTCTGGATTTAACAGATTTTCTGACATGAAAAGTTACTGATTGAACACCAAATATAGCCTGGTAAGGATGTGTTATCAAGATCCTGCGGTCCGAGGCAAGTTCAGCACCTTACATCACTGGCATAATGAATTCAAGTGTAAAAATATATATTAAACAAAATGTCTCTAAAAAAAAGAGTAAACTTTACTATACAAGAAAAACAAAAACAGTGAGGTATACTAAAGTTAATTTGTCCCTATTCTTTTTGGTAACTTCATTAACGCTCTCTCTACAGCCCCCATTACTGTGCATAAGCATGTCTGTGCTGTGCTTACACTTACAACAATTTCCCAAGTAAAAAAAAATAATAAAAAAGGGAAACTCGATACTCTGCTTCAAACTGATCACATGCATGTTGTGCACATGCACATCAATGATAACGACAACCCGTATGTGGAGAATGAAAACTTTGAGGAATGTCTTGTGCTGCTTTCATGGTATGTAGGCCAACGTGACAGCCAACTCATTTTTTCAACAGCAACATTCATTGAAACAGATCAGGAAACATATCCACCAATTATAGTTCCTTGATGATGTGTTATACAATGAATTGTGTTGTGGCTTACAAAACAAATACAAGGACTATTTTAACTGTAGATGTAAATAAAGATGCATCATCGATACAAATTTAAAAAGGAAAACCTCATCTAAAGACATAACTCATCAATGACTGGTCATTTTTATAAAGATGTCTAACTTATTTATATATACAGAGTATGCCAAATTTAATTTTCTTTACTTAACTAGGTAAAACGTTTATTTCAAAACACAGGCTGGAAAGTATGTAAAAAGAGCTTAAAAGTCAAACTTTTAAGTCATTGGCAGCCATCATTTAGCCAATAAGCTACCAACATGTACATGATGTTCATTTTGAGGCTTTGCAGTTAAAGCACCACAGAAGGACTCTTATGGAAATGTAAAGTGTTTGACAACAGATCTTGCGTAGTTTTTATATCTATGTTTGATGTGACAGTTGATTACACGTGACAACCAACAGTGACTGTGCTTCTAGAAGTGGTAAGGTTGGTTGGTCAACATACCTGCCATACTTCCTCCTCTGTGTGTATCATAGCTCACGCTTGGCCTGAAAAAACATTCCCAGAACAACAATAAAACATCTCCAACGGCTTCTGGAACATGTGATTCGCATGTTTGAATTTGCACAGTCAACAACAACTATGTGCTTATGTGCATCTGACACATTACAAGGTAAAAAACACATAAAAACTAACTCATCCAATGCAACATTATAGTCTCTAGACGTATCATTGGCTGTTTGCAGGTTGTTAATTTCCTTAGAAACTTAATTGCTTTCATGAGGGGTGAATTAGGCTGATGACCATGTGGAAGCAGAGTAAGAGTCACACTCTCACTCTGCTTTCGGGGTCTGTGTATAACAATGCAGTGAGACTTGTTCAAGTTTGGGTTTGTGAGCATCTTTAATGCCTATGTACAGACTTTAACACCTGAGGAGACTGTGTTAGCATTTGTGAATAATTTACCTTCATGCTACCACATGACTGACCAGAGAGAAAATGTCAGGAAGAGCAGAGTTTGTCAGAAAGTTAAAAAAAAGCAAGCCAAACAAGAGATAAACAGAATAAGACTGACTGAACAACAGGAAAGAGAGAGGAGGAGAGAAAGACAAAGTGGCAGAAAGGTATTTGACCACTTGTCAGAAGATTCTGGCAGAACCACATTCTTACTATAAATGATTCCCATGCAACCAAGATGGCATTTTCCAACCAACGCCAACATCATGATCTCTTATTACTACTGGGTTGAGAAATTTAAATGTGAATTTTGTAGTGAAGATCTCAAAAACAAGTGACTGGTTCAATTTACAAAAATAATAGTCTGCTGTATGAATTCCTTAGCAGAGACCAGAGTACAAGACTATTATAAAAAAAACATATTTTCAGTGCCAAAGTTTTTAATCGCCATACAGGAGCATGTGACTTTTATTTCTACAAAATCTAATTATTGTTTGTTTTCATTGCGACACACTGGTCCCTGTCTTTAGGCGTGTATTTTATGTTTTCTTACTCCTGTTGAACAAATATTAGAAACACTTGTCTACATTTCTAAGTAGAAAAATCAGGATATGTTATGGCTTATTAATAAAAATCTGTGAAAAAACGACGAATAATCACGTATTTTGTTCGATTTTGTAGCAGTCCTTCCTCTTTAGGCTACACACTTTTAATGAATTCTTTTTGTTATTTAAAGAATGTTTGGGATTTACAACATTTTCTTTTACATAAATCAAATCATGAGGACAATGGCAAATAGAAAAGCCAAATTGGCAGAATTTTTTAAACTATTTTTATTTTTAACTTGAAAAATCAGATAATCCGGCGTGCCCGCTCCAGAGACTATTCACGTACAAAAATGTGGATCTCTCTCTTGTTCTTTATCATCACACAAATTTGCATGACAAAAAGCCTCGTCGAAACTCCCCTTTCCCCGTCTTGGTGGTTGCAGGAGCGGATGAGAAAGCTCCCAGCCCGGCTGCGCACGGCGCGCCTTACCTGTCCTATTTGGAGACCCTGAGCCAGACAGGTAAGGCTGAAAGCCCCGCCCACTGCCAGGTTTCAGTCGGACTTGTTTTTAAGAGCAGCTGTTGCTGTCAAAACTCAGACGCTCCTGTTTAAAATTACCACACTTAGTTTGGGAGTAAACGCACTCACGTCAACAACAACAACAGCAGCAGCAATCATGCCGAGGCGATCAGCGGACGAGTGGATCCGGCTGTCCCTGCGCACCCCGGGCATCCTGATCTTCGGGATGGTTTTGGCCCCTTGCGGTTGGATCCTGGATCTTACCGCCACCGTGGCCCCAAACTGGAGGACACTCCACAACATCCCCGACACCCCGAGCGACGAGTTCATCCAGCAAGGCATCTGGGAAATCTGCAGGGCCACCTCAACCAACACGAGAGCGGATTGCACCCTGGAAGACACCACGTACTTCGGCAACCAGATCATTGAGGTCGCCCAGGGGCTGATGGTGGCCTCTCTGATCGTGACTCTAATCGGGCTGGCCGTGGCCATCCCGGGGGTCCGCTGCTGGAAAGACAATCCTAACTGGACCATTGCCGGTCTTGGTGGACTGCTGATCTTCCTCTCTGGTGTCATGACCATCATACCCATCGCCTGGTACACCCACATCCTCAACGAGGTCACATCTGTATCCCCGCTCATAGACGTGCGCGTCGGCTATTGCATCGTCCTGGGCTACATCGGCGGGATATTCGAAATCCTGGGCGGCTTCGTCATGTTCATCGGGATCTGCCGTTGCTGCGGAGGTAAAAACCGGGGCGAGAGACGGGTCGAGGAGGTCACGGGCACCCGGTTCAGCCACCAGAAGCCGCCGTCGAGACGAGTGGAGGTGCCCAGCCTGAACCGGGCCAGGAGCAGCGCCAGCAGCGTGCCTTACTCCAAGGACTCCATGGATGACGACGTGTCCTTCCCCCGGGCCAAGAGCCCCGCAGCCCGGTCAGCCAACAGCTCCTACAGCGGCAGACCATATGATGCTGATCTATAAGAGGCGAGACATGGAGACCCACAGGAGAGGAAAATGACTTGAAGGTGGACATGACAGGTTTTTAAGAGAGCTAAAAGAGAAAAAATATTTAAAGGAAGAAGCAATGATAACTACACAATGTCTGTATAACCTTAGAAATCTAGTCTTTAGTACAACAGCACGCATAAGAATACAGTATTGTGTGATAAAAGGCTTAGAAAAAAACTATTCTAGCCTGTATTAAAGCAAGTTAACTGATATGGAAATAATTTGCTTCCATCAAGGAACATTGAAGGAATATTTCAATGGTACCCAAAGATCAGACACCTTTAAGATGATGGAATCACTGTGAACTCACTATTAAGTAAATCAAAATCACTTAAAGTGCCTCTCTGATTATTACAGTGTTCCATCATTAGGGCAGTGAAATTAGAAGGCAAACATCTGCTAAGTGTTCAATGGTGTGTGAGTGAGGGAGCCATGGCTGCTGTGTAATGTGGCAACAAATGAGACTTATTATGGGCTCAGCTGGGTTATGATCATTGCTAACATCATTACAAACACTGTATAACAAGCTAAAGCAGAAATCGACACATTCTGTATGATTGTGACAGTAAAACTTTCAGAGAAAACTCACATTTGAAGAAATAATATGTTTAAGTATGCTGTTCCCACTGTCTTTTACATTCTTTAAAAAAAATGCTTGTATATAGTAATCTTTGAGAAAGTTTTTACATATTTTTTTTTCTTGTGTACATTTGCTAATGCATGAATCAGCTTATTTTTTCTTAATTTTGATGTAAATACTGTATTTTCATGCACTTTACAATCAGGACAACAGGCAACCTGATGAAAAAAAGGCATTCCGACATGATCAATGTTGTTCTATTTGTTCTGTGATACATTTGCAGTTCATTAAATGTGCACTGTTTCCTAATAACAGATGACTGAGTGGCATTTTGAGTGAATCACATGTCTCTAATGAAACTGATATAGATGCCTAAAAACTTCCTGCGTGTAATGCTGCAGGAAGGTTGTGTAATGTATTCTTTCAGCCGTGACCATTCAATGTGATGGATTCCTGCTGAGTTCTAGAGAGAAAGGAAGGTCAGACGTCATCATGGTTACTATTCAAACACACACACACACACACACACACACTAAAAGGCTTTATTTTATAGTTGTATTTCATGTCTTCGGCACCCTGTCTGCCTTGTCATAACCCTCTGAGTATACAGACAATGCTGCCTGACCGGTCTGAGAGGTTGGTTTCTTTGCTCATCCTGTCTGACAACATTATCGCCTCTGTTTAAACTGCCCTAACATTTCAAACAAGGACCGCACTGTAGTGAACAAGCGACTCTCTATTAGCTCCTGGTAAGTCCTTTGTAGTTAATCTGCCTCTCAGAAATCACACTGCAGATCCCCCTGCAGAACCAGCCGAATGCCACAGCCAACAGCAACTGAGTTAGGTGAAGAGTAAGGCGCTTTTTAAAGCAGCTGTTAAGAGTTTTATTTCTCTATCCTTTAATTAGAAATACTGTTACCAGTAGAAGGCAGAAAAAGGAGCAAGCCTTTTGGTAATTTATGTACAAAAATGTATTTACAAAAAAGGCGGCAAGGTGCCCTTTGGTGCAGGGGTGATGAAGTATGAAGCCAAAAAAAGAGAGAAACCAAAGCAGTCTTTATGAAAAAACATTAAAAGCCTTCATTGGTGTGCATAATGCATGGCTGATGACAAAAAATTCAAAAATTACAGTTCTCACATGGGTGGTTACCTGTGGATTTGGAGCCAAAAACTCTTGGTTAAGGGAACCAGGTGACTGGGTGCCAACTTATCCCTTAAGGTGGGCGTCCACTTGCAGGGGAAGGCTGGGGGCTCTGTTAAGACTTCACACAAAGTGGGATCACTTTCAATAATGCTCCAGCCCCGTTTAATGATATCCCCCACACGAGCTGCCTCTACCTGAATCAGGTCACAAAATAAGTTTGTTCCAGATTTCAGGGCCTTTGTGATTGTTTAAGGAGACTTCCTCATTTTAAATACCCGGCTTTGGTGAAAGACTGGCTAAACAAGTTTGGTCTGTGTACCTTTCCTCTTAAAAGCCTAATTTCTGTCAGAAATACGTGACAGTCCTTGTCCAAATGATGTGTTCTATCAAGGTGCACGAAAACTGTCAGTCCTGAGGATTGTTTCACCATCTGTACTCTTCCTGTAAGTTGCGGTGTGAGGTGAACCATTCCTATTAGACTTTTTGGAAGTTTTCAAGACCAGAGCATTTATCTGTTTGCTGCTTTCAATACTCAGCTTCAGATTCTGATTTAGAGAGATGAGATATTTGTTTAACAACGAACAACAACAGCAACAATTCATTTTTTAGATACACACACACACACACACACACACACACACAAAAACAGCAAAATACCATTGATAAACCTCCCATACCATGTTATATGGTCGTAAAAAGGTTAGCAGAACAAAGTATAAAGTTCTCTTCCAACTTTCCAAGATAGAAATTGGCATAACAAGGAGTAAAACATGCTCCAAGAGCAGTATCTTTTGCTGCTGATAAAGTTTGTCTTGATAGAGAAACAAATCATAGTTTAATATCTAATCCGTCAATCTACAAAGAGGTCAGTAGGGGGCATCGTTCCTCCTGTTCTGAACTGTAGATAATGTTATAAAGCCTGTAGGCCTTCATGATGAACAATGTTTGTGTGAGTGAAGTGATTCCTCATCCATGGTGACCATATAACAGTTTCCTGATGTCTGATTTCAGATGGCTGTTTAAGTGTCTTCGTCGTGCATTAACCACACTATTAAAAGCTTTTTAGCTGCTTTTTATCAAGAGTGTCTTCGTTACTCTCTTTTTGGCTTCATGCTGTCACTAGTACTTAAGCAGCCTGGCTTTCAGATTCTGCAGGGATGTTCCTGGGTACTGAAACATTTTTAATCAAATAAAAATTATTTCAATTATTACAGATCATCTTTTATTTGTGCTTTTTTCCTGTAAAATACTGAGTCATTTTCACCTTTTTGGCAGCCTCATGATAAGTTATAGGAGAAATAATTTGTAGGTCAAGAACTGTTACTAATATTAACAAATATGAAAAAGTATTGATAATATTATATATAATATGTCTTTTTTTCCATTCTCAATCAAAAAGATGAGATGATTTATTTTCTTGCTTCAGTATTTAAACTGATTTTGAGAAGAGGATATCATTATGTGTTGCATCCAAAAACAAACTCCCCACTGGCTTCACTGACTCATATGATGACGATCGAGACGTGGGGGTGAGGATGGGTGCTGTGTGTGACAAAAGTCATCAGTTTTTATTTATAATCTCATCCCTCTTGGGTTGCTGAGAAGCTTTCTCCACATCTCAGTCCATACACAAGAAGCTGCACTTTTCCTTATTTTGTTTTTACTTTTTGAGAATGAAAAAAGAGCAGCACAGGAAAAAGTGATGTGTTACTACTGCATTTTGTTATTTCACTTAAAGTTGGGAGACTTACAAAAGATGGATTTAAAAATGTGAAAAAAATCAGAGGCTGAAACATCCTGACTTTACATTTTTAGTATGAGACAAGCTCCAAAAATGCTGTGTCCTGTTTCCCATCATGTCAATGTAAAGCAAACTATCTGCTAAAAAACTGTAGTCTGTTATCCCACGCTGAGATTACTCCTATGACATCATCAGAGTTATTTTCCATGGAAGACAATAAACACATGCAGGTAGAGCTCCTCCTGGCTCTTATACTTACTATTAAGTAAATAATCAGTATATATGTGGATAAAAGAGAGTTCCCTTTAATGACCAGGTATATGACATGCATATTTCTACAGATTATTTTCCATTATTTCAATTAGCTCCTCTGTCATTAAATCAAACATGAAAAGTGTGCTCATCAACATGAGAGCAGGTGTTGAATGGTGTCGCCCTCATGGTGGATTCTTCCTGTTTCCTTGTTGTAACAGGTGCACCTTTCATGTATAACAGAGACTGTTAGCTCATCAGCCTGCATGGCTGACTGACTGCAGATCAGTCATTCCCTGTCCCAGGGTTGTTGAGTTTAGTAAACATGAGAGCTGATATTAACATGTCACCTGATGCCAGAAAGACTATAAACAGACAGCAGTGTATGTTTTGGTGTATATATATAGGAGACACATAGACTGACAGCTGTCTGTTGACAGTGTTAATACACGCTGACACCCTACAGCAGCATATAACCCAGTAATGGTTTTTCAATCTGCAAGTCCGTTACTTTGTATTACTATTTGGATAAAAATTGATACTCATTATAAACTTATTAAATTTGAAGGTACCATTAATATTATCAGAAAATGAAATAGCTTTTTTTTACAGGACATTGTTTTGCAATGCAAATGACAGTGCAAACAGTGACAAACTGAAAGTAAATAACACTAAGTATTTAAATAAAGTGCTGTAGCTGTGCTTGCTTTGTCTTTCTTGTAAAGACCTAGATGGATGCAGATAACTGATCATAAAAATGAAAAGTCTTTACTTTTCTTGCAACAATCTCCTAAATCTTACCTCAAGTGTTGAGCAAAAGAAATAAAACCTCATCACGCGAATGACCAACATTATGCAAAAGCCACTTATTAGATAATATTGTACAATCTAATACAAATGCAATCCAATATAACAGCTCTACCATGGATTCCATTTTCAAAACTTATAGTTCTTCAGTTACTGTTGAAACTATCTGGAAGGAAACAAATATTCTACTTTATGTTTATTCTTGAGATTGTAGGTGTTGTTGTACTAGAGTGCATAACACTGAGGGATTTGTCTGATATCCTGGGGTAATAAATTCTGTGGACAAAATATTAGGGACACCTCTAAATAATTCAATGCAGTTCAGTTTAACACTATTGCAAACTATTAACTCAATAAGAAAATACAATATAAAAGTTTAATTAAAAACTCTGACAGTGTGAAACAAAACCGTACATTATTATCTTTGTAAAAAGTTTGTGGCAGTTTTTTCTATTTGAACACATTAGGCTGTACAAGTGTATCTAATGAATTGGTCAGTGAGCCATATAGAGTGTTCATCTGCTGAGGGCCTTGTACATATTATTTGAAAAAAAGCAAACAAAGCATGCTTTAAAACATTTTGTTTTTGTATAATCAAAAATGTGAATGTCTCTAAAGCTTGTGTTAACCACAGACCTTATTTCAGGCATCTACCCGAAACTCTCCTCAAAAAAAATTATCTTTTTGGTGAGGGAACCAGAAGATTCACATTGCTAACTTATGTCTGGATTTTAGGAGTCATTCCTGTGGCACTCTATGCAAAGGTAAACTAAAAACAACCTCTCATCTTAAACAGTGTGTACTGTCTGACTGATTGCATTAGTAGCTTCATAGTTACAGTAAAAGTCATAGGCAGCCTTTTGACAACAAATGATGACGGTTCGTTATGATGGAAAAGGTGCCTTAACTATCCAACAAAAAGAAAACAAAGTCCCCTGGGAAAACACTATGTCATCTAGCTGAAACTGAAATGTGTACACACGCCTGAGCCTGTTTTGCTTCATTTTTGAATTCCTCTCCTGTTATACAAGCTTGGCACAGTACAATATAACCTAAACCCAGACTGTTGTAATTCTCTTTCATACTCTATCTTTTTAGATATTTTATACTGTTTATTTTTTGTCCCTTCCATTAATAAGACTACTGCTATTTTAAGATATATATTTTGTAGTTGTGTGCACTTAGTTTCTTAAAATGTCTGTCTTGGCAGCTATGTGCAGAAGTAGCTTCACAAACTAAATAAGTCTGGGGATAAACGGATTTGTCTCTCCACACCCCTACGGTTCACAAGTGTGTATTCTCATGAACTATTGTATTGTAATGCATGCTTTTTACTGTGTGTGTGCCAGATTAGACTCAATATGTGTGCTGAGGACACATATGAAATAGAAATATGCACATTCTCTGTGTGCACAATATACATGCTACATTACAGACTACATGAGTTATTATTATCATTATTATTATTATTGTTGTTGTTGTGGTTGTTATTTAACATACTCAAAAAACAGACAAAACAAACTTATAGAAAAGGGGGTAGCATCTTTTTTTTATGCATTTGTACATTTGAGATACAAAAAAGGAAAACATATTCAGTCAATAATGTACAAAAGAAACAGACAGTATGGCACAAAAAAGCTTAACACTGGCTACATTCCTGAAAGACCATCCTGATTACTCAATAAGGACCAAATCATATAGGAGGACCACTGTCTAGTTTTGATTTGAGATATTTTCACAGGTACAGAGATTAATTCGTGACAACAATCTGCAAGTACAGAGCAGAGGGTTGACTCATTAGGTTGACCTCAGTAAATGTGAAATAAAAGTGCACAATGAACTAGACTGAGAGGAAATCTAGAGACACAACTGTTTTCCTACTCAAAAATCTGTTAAGGTAAAACCCAGACTTACTCTCAAAATTTGCTTTTTAAGAAACTTTTCTGTCGGATCTGAAATCTTTATTTGCAGTTTAATATGAACAGCAAACAGCATGAGAAAGCATACTATGCAGGATAAGGTGCATCCTGTGTGATTAGAGTCCTCATCAAAAGGTAATGGAAAATCAAATCTGGTCCCCAACTTGCCCTGTATGAAACACATTGTTGTGTTGGAAACATTTAGTTTTTAACATCTTTGAACTTGCCTTTTGAGTATTAAGTATAAGTAAATATGGCAGTAAGAGTTGCTCAGCATGACTGAATCAGTCACTTCTGGTTTTATGTGTATTAAAGGAAGCCAATGCTCCATCAAAAGGAGAAACTGATAGGTGAGCATCTGCATTATTGTGCTAAATGTAGCCAGTAGAAGCAGCATAATCTGTTCATCTGCAGAAGCAAGCTTTTGTGTGCATGAGGATTATATACAAATCCATTTATTCATACGCATACAAACATCATATAAACATATACATGTAGTGCATCAAGTCCATAAAAATCTGCACAAATTCAGTCAATATGTGGAAAGTCAAAAAAGACCTCCACAACACCAAAATGGCTACAACCATATTGGAATCGATGGTTACAATTTTCATTTATGTTTAAAGTTAGTTAATTAGCATTATATGGCCACAATAACTCATCACAAAAATATAAATAATACTATGAATATTAAGGTAAAAATAAAAATGCTTTTATTGCATTAAAGTTCATGACTTGTAGTTGATGGATGCAGTGCACTATACAGGGAAATCTAAAGCAGCTTTATCGCTCTAAATAAATAATAGTAGTGACAAAACCTCATTCCCTCATTCCCTGATGTTATTCACATTAAATTTTATCTTTGGATGCCTATAATTTTATACCTTTAACTGTTAAATCTTAGTTCATCAGTTTGAGGTTCTGATAAAATCAGCTGCAGAGTCCAAAAGTAGCAGGTGTGATTCCTTTATAACAAAATTCACATAATGTTCAACTAACTGTGCTGTAAGCTCACTGCAGGAGCAAGCTGATGGAAGCTTTGAAGCTAAGCGTCACTGACCAGCATCATGGATGACCTGGATGGAAAATAAGATAAAGGTTATTTACATTGTATTATTTATTGTGTTATTTATTGTGTTAAATTAATTTCTGGTGTTATGAGGTGTTGCAATTGAGCCTGACTTGTCAGACTAATTCGTAAATCCTAATTAGTCAGAAAACTCAAATTTGACAGGGTTATCTCATTTCTGTGAGCCTGTTGACTTGATCGACAGGATGGATTGGACTTGCAACCAATCAGAGCAGAGAGGTGCATGTCAATTGTCAAATCTGGACCAGTAACAGTGTCATATCAAGCCTGTCCATTGTCAGACAAGCAGTTTTAAATGGCCAACATGGGGAATGACAGGTGGAAATCTGTCTGAATGGGAAGGAACAGAGCAAATAAACCATGAACTCTGCAGGTTTGTCTGGTTCAAAGGCTAGTTAACTTTTTACTTGGTCAATAATATTAATATAATACATAATATCTAGTTTTGGAATTATGATACATTCCGGATGTCATTCCCATAAAAATAGCACGTTCTCTCAAAACAAAAGCATTTTGGAAACAAATGTGTTGAAAAGCTGCATGCTTACCTGAAATATAATGGAGATTTATCCACTTTACACAGCAATGTTGTAGCCTTGTTTTTCTGCCATTTCTTTCCTATTGACAAGAGACAAAAACACATTGAACTTTGAACTTTTTCGCATTTTATGTTGATGTCACTGTTTTTCTTCCAGCTAGCTGAATGCACAATACAAACATCTTTTAGGTTATTACACACTAATGAAAACAAACTTGTGAATATAACATTTCATTTCTACCATATTCTAAAAATACAAAATCACTCTAGAATTTTAAATCAGTCACTAGTGAAGTTGTTCTGAAAGAACAAGGTGCTGTTATTTAAAAAAAAAATACAGAAAAAACTTAATTACTCAGCAACATTTCTGTCCATGCAAACTATTTCTGTTTCCAGTCACTATGCAAAGCTAGGCTGACCACATTCTGACTCTAGCTCTGTTTTTATTGCACAGATGAGTTGGATGTCTTATTTTTTTTATCTTACTTTTGAACAGAAGCCAAATAAGTAATTTTTTCCCTCAAGAACAAACAGACACTATCTACAGAAAGAAACAGTGAAATATTTTGCTACCTCTGCTTCTTCTTTTGCCTCTGCCTCAGTTTGGCAAAGATGAAAGCTGCGATCAGCAGCCCGATGATGACGGCCAACACACCCAGAGTCAATGGCAGACTTAACTCCCCGTTGACTGTGTTCTCGCATGATTCACCACGGTAGCCAAGGTCACAGTTACACACCAAATTGGTGCCACCACCAGGAGGAGACACACAGGTACCATGACTACTGCACTGAGTTTGTCCACAGGTGGGCAGGCTGTAGTCGATGCCTCTTGGTTGAAGAGGAGGCAAAGAGGAGGACATCGTGGAGGAGAGAGTGGAAGGAAAGCAGGACACACTGGACTACAAAGAGAGGAAATGACAGGTAGAAGGAGAACAGTAGAGAAGAGGGAGATGAATGGAGGGAAGCCACACCTTTAAACACAATAAGGAACTTTCACAAAGAGCAGCACAAAGCCTTTCTATAGGACAGCTCAGATGGAAGTGCTGCAGTCTGACAGTCAAACATGTGTTGTGTTTTGGCTGCCCTCCTTTGACAAACCAGTCTTCCAAGTCAGTGACTAAAGAAAGCAGAATTTGCTATGATCCATTTGACTACTTCTTCTGAAATTCAATTAATGAATTGTCATTGCAAATACTGTCACACTGCACTCTTCAAACAAGAGTAGGCATGGCACAATTCTGCGAAATGCTTTTGATGCTTGTTGGGTTTGGCACAAGTGACTGATTTTTGTTGCATTGTCTTTGTTTGGTTAGATAGAGTTTTTTGAAACTGGTTTTGGGGGAGAGACACTTGATAAAACAAAGTTGATAAGACCTTTATTCTTTCCATAGAATTCTTAATCTGGTACATTTCACCTTACATACATTCTTTGGCTGTAGTTAATGACTGAGATGCATTCAGCACCCTGAAAGAAATGATAAAGTTGCATGCTTTGTATGTCATAAAGAAAGTGTTAAAAATGTATAAAGGGGACAGTCTGTTTTTCTGAACTCCTATTGATGAGATATAATATTTGCAATATATCTGAATAACCCTCCGAAACATACATTTAACACCACAAATTTTTCTGTATGTGGTTCTGTCATTATACATATAAAACCAAAGAAGATATTACCATGTAAACAGGACAACAAACAGTTTTCATGTCGTGATCTGTGAGCTGCTTGTCTGGCAGCTCGCCCTCAAACACATTTTACTTTTAAATCATCACAAACAAATGACCTCGTCATAGCCGAACAATTTGAAAGACTGAACATCTTGCCTTGAGACAAAATATGACGTGGAAGAGATAAGGAAGTACTCTTCCTAGGAACTCCAGTTTCATCCCCACCGACACAGAAACTGACTTAAGTCACACTGACGTCATTAATGCATGTTTAAGGACACAGACTGAATAACTGAACCTAAACCTAAAAAAATGAAGCATCTATTGAACAGAATTTCAAAGTCATACTTCTCTTTTTTTTAGCTCCTTAAAACAAAAATGAAACCAGGAGCTCATTTAAAATCCATTCATTGAGAGCCAGGATAGATAGACTAACTTAACTACTAAACAGTGTTTGCAACACAGCTTCCTGTACAATAGGTATGCTGGTGTTGAAATGTCACTGCGATGTAAAAGATAAAGACTGACCGTTATCCAACGTTAACGTTGAGCGGCAGGATAACTGATAAACGACTAGTTGTGGTGGCAAAAAGTTACCTTACTTTCAAAGCATCTTGTCATTCAGGTTCCCCGACACAGTAAAATTCTCTTCAACACAGGCTTCAGGGCAGCCATACAGCAAGACAACACACTTTACATTTTTGACTAAAGAGTCATAGCAAAAAACGTCTACTTACAAAAGCAACTGGTGTCTTAAAATGCAGGCTGCGGAGTTAAAATGTTACTGTAGGATCACCCAGATGTCTATGTGAGCTTTGTAAAGGTCCTTTGAAAAAAGAATTTGAAGTTCCTCTTTGAGTGAGGGAATCTGCAACAATAGGAAGGAAGGAGGGAAGAGGAAGAAAGCCGAGACCTGTGAATACCTGCCGGCCGGGGTGTTTTCTCCCATTTAAACACTCACTCAGTCACTCACACACTCACTCAGACACACAATCCCCTCCTCCTCCCATTGCGTTCTCTTTTAATGGGCTGGCCTAAACACACTCTTGTTCACAACAAATACCCCTGACATTGATGTAGTAACTCTCCATTTCATAAGGAGAGCACAATCTAATCTAATGCTTCAGCTAATTGGTGACTCATACTGACTCACAAAACTCAAAGCTCCAGCATCCCTGGGAAAATAAACTTCATTCCTGTGGCACCTTACACAATGTGTTATTAAATAAACATGCATGAACCCAAATAGTAAATTTTGTTCTGTATGTAAGTATGTTCAAATGAAACTGATTTGACCTTTTCTGAGAACTGAGGGATTAATAGTATAAATACACTCACGTTCACATGCCCCCACCCAAGCTATGACTGTTACACTTAAGTACAGTAGGTGTGTTTGCCAGACTAGTGGGGGGATGGGAGGAAGCAAGTTAGAACAAGACTCAGCTGGCAAGACCTAACAAGACCGACATGTCTGAGAAACACACAGCAGGTCAAACATCTGTTGCGTGACTGAACCAAAACGCTTTCTGACTAATTTCTTGAGCTTAATCAAGGAAGTAATTATAATACATCAAGGTAAGGTGACTGGTGATCAATTCATTAGTCCAGCACTCAAATACCTCAACAGCTACTGGACGGACTCAGACATTCTTGGTCCACACAGGACAAATATAACTAACTCCAAGGATTTTTCTTCAGGTGTCATCAGGTCAAACTTTCAGTCTGTTTAAAAGTTTGCTTTATAACCAGACACCTACACAACAAATATCCCAATATGATATCCCAATAAGCCTCAGCTGCACTTCACAGCAAATATTAGCATGCCAAAATATGGTGAATAATGATGGTGGACACTGTGAGCATTTTACATGCTCAAAAGAGAAGGCAGCACCTCATGATGCCTGTGATTCTGAGTAAATCCCACTAAATATGGGGTGTAGTTTCATCAAATGAGTCAGTAACTTGACATATAAAATACTTAAAAGTTCTTACTGATACTTAAATACAGGCACAGCAGAACAAGGCGTCACTGACTTGGAACTTATACTGTTAGTATTTAATACCCCTTTAGAGTACAGTAGAGGTAAAACAGCCTGGCTGTTGACAACTTTTCAAGTAAATGTGGTGTTTCTCTATCATTATGTACTATTCTCAGCCCAATAAAATAAATCACTTTACCCTTTCCTCATGACAGTTGTGAGAATCGTTTTTTACATGTTTCTTTGGCAGGTGAGCTGCAACCACATGGCAGGGTTTCATCATGCGTCTGACTTCCACCTCATGGCTTGATTGGGGATAAGAACTACTGAGATTTTGCCCTCTTTACTGAACATTTCTCTTTCTGCTTTAATAATCTCAAAGAATTAGCTTAGAAAATTGGGGAAGTAGGTTTATTTGCTTTCCTGTTGTCAGTTTGATGAGAAAATGCGACTCTTGTGTCTGCACAGTAGAATCATGAGATAACATGTTTATATGGAAATAGACCTTGTTTTCTTTTGACAGGTTGAGGCTAACTGTTTACCTGTTTTCAATCTTTCAATCTTAGCAATTTCTTCAATATGCAGTTTTTAAAGTGGACCGACAGACAGCCCCCCCCCCTGCTTTGCTACCTCCTTGTGGTCATTAGTTCCTCTGTCTGCCAACCATATTTGAAAATTTTTGACTTTCTTTTCAATTTCAGGAGCCAATGATTAACAATTTGGCAAGTGCTAGAGCCTTTCAATCATTCAAATCTTTTGACAATAATTTTGACTGTGTCCTAACCAGATTTCGTGACCCTGGGAAAAATATTTCTGGAGATACTGAACCCTAAATTTGATTTCCAAGATAAGACGTTACTTTGAGTGAAATTTTAAAAAAATCTAACACTTAAAACAATTGAATTCTCAAAATTCTGCCAAAATATTTGGCAGAGCATAGTCTCTGGTTCAAGTGAAAAAATAAATAAAAACTGAAAAAATCTGATAAGATGCAGCAGCATCTTTTCTGAAATCTACTGGATTTGACACAAATTGACCAAAATGATTCATATTATATGTACAAAAATGATTATTTCCATATGACAGCCTTCCCTAAGTCACTTTTTTTAAACTTAGAAGTTCAAGTTCACAATTTTGAATATGGAATGTTAAGTAAGATACAGTGATAGAGCATGATTATAGAGATGAAGAATATTTAAAGTATTGATTGAAATTTATTGAATGGATAAACAGATTATCCAATAATGTACAATAATATGTTTTTTAAAGCCCAGTTCAAGGCACTTGTCATACAAGCCAGGAGCTCAATCTTCTGCAAAACTTCTTCATCCACAATGAACAGCAGCAGCTCAGGAGGTGAAGTAGGCAGGTGAAAACAAGACATGACGGTTAATCTGACAGCCACAACAACCCATGAATTACTACGTGGTTGTTACTGTATGACTGAACATGTGATTTTTTTTTTTGCCCTACTTAAATCTACTTGTTTTACAAGTCGGGAGCTAAGACTCACCTTCTTCATCCACAATGAACAGCAGCAGCTCAAAGGATAGGTGGGGATAAGAGGAGAAAGAAAGTAAGAAATACAAAATGGATATTAAGACCAATAAAAGAGTCTTTAGATGACTGAACGGAAGTTGACATCTTGTATGAAATCCTATTTTAAGTCACTCATTTTACAAGTCAGAAGCTCACACTCACCTTCTTCATCCACAGTGAACAACAGCAACTCAAGATGAGCGAGGATAAGAGGAGAAATAAAAGAGAGACAAAATGGAAAGTAAGACTATCAAATAGTCTTTAGATGACTGAATGGAAGATGAAATCTTGCATGAAATTCTAATCTTAGTCAAATGTTTTACAAGTCAGAAGCGGAGGAGAGACAAAGAAATCATGATTTGTGAGACAACTAAAACACTCTCTGAGAAAACGCCTTCATGTGTGACAGCCTTCTTTGAGTCACTAAATATACGAGAATTCCAAACTCACTTTTTGATCAGAAATTTACGTATTGATTAAAATAAATAATTGGAAAAACATACAAGCACAATAGCATACAATAAGTTATCTTTATTTAAAGCCTACTTCAAGACACTTGTTTTACAGCCAGAAGCTCACACTCACTTTGTCCACAGTGAAGAGCAGCAGCAGCTCAGGTGGTGGAGGAAGATAAAAGGAGAAAGAAAGAAATAAAGAATCACAAAAAGAATACCAAAGTATTCTATTATGAATGAATGAACTTATATTATTCTTGTTGAAACCGATTACTTTCATCACAAAATCAGCTTTAAGTCACTGATTTTACAATTCAGATGCTCACACTTACTTTTTCTAATCAGCAGCTCAGGTGGTAAAGGGAAATAAAGGAGAAAAGGAGAAAGAAACACAAAATGGTCAGTGAGACTATTGAAAACTCTCTTTAGTACTGAATGATTGATATTGTACACATGAACATGAGTCAGAAGTCAGAAGCTCAGACTCACCTTTTACACCCACAGTGAACAGCAGCAGCTCAGGTTGTGATTGAAAAAAAGAGGAGAGAAAAATAAAATGTGATTTGTGAGACGAGCAAGATATTGTGAGTTGATGATTGAGATACATGTACAAAAATATGCCTTTACATATAAAAGCCTCTCTAGGTAATAATCTATATTAAAAAGTTCAAACTTACTTTTTAGATCAGTGAAAGTCAAGTAAGATAAAGTAAGATAATAAATGACGAAAGAGACAAGGAATATTTAAAGTAATGATGAAATTTTATTAAATTAACAAACAGATTAGCACAATAACAAAAAAAAATTCTCTGTATTTAATTTTACAAGTCCGAATCCTAAACTCACCTCCTTTGCGCAGTGAACAACAGCAGTTTAGGCAGTGGAGGAAGAAAAGAGAGGACAAGACATGATGGTCAGTACAACAGCTTTAATTATTTCTGAATATCTACATGATTGATATTTTGTACATAAAGTGGTGTTGCATTAGGTATAAATTTATTTTGCATACCTAATGCATAAAGGTATTACATGATCTCACTGCATTTAAACATTATTTTTAGCCAGGTATTTTAAAAAAATAGAGGTTGACACTGAAATTTTTCTTCCACAGAGAACAACAGCAGCTCAGGGTTTGGAGAAAGATAAAGAAGAGAGAAACACAAAATGGTTCTTGAGACCATCAAAAAACTCTCTGAATTGCTGAATGTTTAATATTTTATGAATGAACATATAAATGTTTCTATGGTCTACTTAAAGTCAATTGTTTTAAATGACAGAAGTTCTTACTCACCTTCTTCAACTGCAATGAACAGCAGCAGCCTAAAAGATGGATGAAGATAACAGAAGAAAGAGAAAAAGATAATATGGAAAGTAAGACTACCCTAACAGTTTTTGAATGACTGAATGAATGATATTTCATGTATGAAAAAGAGACTTTTTATGTAAAATTCTTTTCTAAACAACTTATATTTCAAGTCAGAAGCTCACACTCACTTTCCCCATCCACAGTGAATTGAAGCAGCTCAAGGATGGATGAAGATAAGAGAAGAATACAGAGAAACAAAATGGACAGTAAGACTAAATAAAGTAGATAAGCAAGACAAGTTAAGTAAAATGGAAAATAATTTCCAAGACAAGGAATATTTGAAGTTACTTTTTGAAATTTATTGTACAAGAAAACAAATTAGGAAACTAATATATAATAATTTCTTTAAGTTTAAAGTCTGATTTAAGTCACTGATTTTATAGGTCAGAAGAAGAGGAAGAAAATGTATTTATATAGCAATTTTCAAGACAATAGTCTCAAATTGCTTTACAAACATCAAAAAAATTGAATCGAAATGACAAAACAATGAAATCATCAACATTAAACCACAGTATAAACATCAATTCAAATCTGAATCTGATCATTTGAGGAGGGAAGACAAGAGGAAACAAGACATAATGGTTGGTAAGACAGCCTTAATGATCTCTGAAATACTACATTAATGATTTCTCTACATGAACAGGTGTTGCGTAAAGTTTGCATTAAGTTCAGACAAAATTTTTAAACTATTTAAGTGCATTTACGCATTTTTCTTAAATGGTTTTTTTTTAGTCCAGAAGTTCATATAAACCTTTTTATCCACAGAGAACAGCATCAGCTCAGAGGATGGATGAAGATAAGAGAAGGAAGAAAGAGAGAAAAAATGGACAGTAAGACTTCAAAAATAGTCTGTAAATGACTTAATCTAAAATATTACTTACATAAACAGGTAATTTTTTAGAAATTCTACATTAAGTCACCTATTTGACAAGTTAGAGACTCACACTTACTTGTTCACATCCACAGCGAATAGAAGCAGCTCAAAGGATGAAGAGCAGAAACATAGAGACAAGATGGAGAGTAAGACTACCATAATAGTCTTTGAATGACTAAATGATACTTCATGTATAAACAGATGACTTTTATTACGAAATTCTTTTCTAAATCACAGATTTTCAAGTCAGAAGCTCACACTCACCTTCTTCATCCACAGTGAACAGAAGCAGATCATTTGAAGAGGGAAGACAAGAGGAAACAAGACATGATGGTTGGTAAGACAGCCTTAATAATCTCTGAAATACTACATTAATGATTTCTCTACATGAACAGGTGTCGTGCAAAGTTTGCATTAAGTTCAGACAAAAATTTTAAACTATTTAAGTGCATTTACACATTTTTCTTAAATGGTTATTTTTTTAGTCCAGAAGTTCATACAAACCTTTTTATCCACAGAGAACAGCATCAGCTCAGAGGATGGATGAAGATAAGAGAAGGAAGAAAGAGAGAAGGCATAATGGCCAGTATGACTTTAAAAGTCTTTAAATGACTTAATGTTTAATATTACTTGTATAAAGTGGTGACTTTCTAGAAATTCTACATTAAGTCACCTGTTTGACAAGTAAGAGACTCACACTTACTTGTTCACATCCACAGTGAACAGAAGCAGCTCAGATGGTCCACGAAAGTAAGAGGAAAAAGAGACAACAGGTTGCTTGTAAGACTACTAAAATAGTATCAGGAGTTTCTAAAAACAGTCTGTGGCTAGTTTATACAACAACATAATTAATAACTTTCTTTTCTATGACAGCCTATTCTAAGTCACTTAATTTAAAAGCCAGAAGCTCACACTCTTATTTCACGGCCAAAAACTCGTTATTAAAACAAGTATGCATTGTTTATCTGTTTCCCATGTTTTGGGATCTCAATCTTCCTGTCACCTGTCACAGGGGCAAGATCCATTCCATCATTAGGATCAGGGAAAGCTTTAATGTCGGTATGAGGGGGAGTGTGAGGAGCAGCATGAAGAACTCAGTCAGATCAACAGGCATTTGATGCTGAGTTTGGACTTATGTCTTAAAACTATATTACAATCATTTAATAACTTAAACAAGGAGGACTCCGCTGTTCTCACAGTAGAACAGGCCCTCGCTTGACGGCACGCGCACGTTGAGACATATTTAAAGTTCCATCGTTGCCATGGTAAAACACCGAGTGAACAAAACTTTTGCAGCGTTCTAAAAATGTTTTGGGCGCCATATTTTTTTGCCAAATCGTCGACGACAAAAGTGAAAAAATGCTCCCTTTGAACCAAAATAAAAGTGTTTTCAATTCGACACAAAAAATTTTCTACATTCTACACCTTTCCCGGGAGAATTTATGCATAAATACCATCACATATTTGTTTTACACGGAGAAAACGTCGTGTATCTGTCTGTATCCATCAAAATTCTGTTTTTCACAGAGTTCCATTCTATGCCCACACTTAAAGTCAACATTTTACATGATTTTTTTTCACAACTTGAACAGTGATAATAATTATTAGCAGTATTTGGTTTATCAGGAAGATGAATAAGGACAATAAATACAATTAAAAAAAATTTTCTTACCTTCATGCTCCAGATTTTGTCCAGCAGGTGCTCCATCTGGGAGTTTCCATTAAAAAGCAGTTTCCCCAACAGCAGGTCACTTTTTCAAAATAGTTTTCAATTAAGAAGTTTTTAAGTTAAAAAGTTTTCCAGGCATCACTCCTCAAGTCTCCAGCAGACAGGCTTTGCCTCAGGTCTTCTCATCTCAAGTCCAAATGTAATGAGAACGTAGAACAGGTGTGTGGCTCTGACGGGCTCCTCGTCACCGTTCCAGAGAGACGGTGATGATTCGATTTGATTATCAGAATTCTGTATCGAAATGAGGCAGAATAATATCAAGATACTATTCATTCCTGATATAAGACCATTCAGAGGCTATAGTTTGTGCTCACAGGTTAACCATATTGCATTTCCTTATGTCCAGGACACCTTGATTTACCTACCTGTACTTTGGTGAAGGTTCACACTCGACACTTTTCCATGATTACAAAAGGTTCTGACTCGTTTTCTCTTCACCATTCTAGAAGGAGAGAGAGATTCCGTGATTCCCTGAAAGACTATCTTAATTATTGGACTTCTGTGTCTAAATTTAAGCTCGGTTTATGAGTTGAAAGTCACCGGCCTGAAGGATACTGTGGCATCCTGTACGCAGTATGCACCGTAATTCATCTGTAGTTTTTCACGATGTACAATGAAAAAGACCTGTCAAACAACCCCCCTTCGAAAATGAAACCGTGCCAAAGAGCACAAGCATTTTAATGTAAAAAAACACCAACATGTCAAGTCGCCAATAAACTGTGTGATGACTGAAGACATCAGTTCAGGCTGAAGATTAAAGAGATCAGGTTTTATTCAATTTATCTCGTTTAATCAAGTTCTTAAAACACTAATCTGTTGGTGTAATTTGAGATATATTTAAAGTTTGTAAATTCAGTGTAATGAACTCTGAAACAAAAAAAGAACTCCATGATTTAGCATCAGCACCAAAGCTACACCAAGTTTCAACAATCAAAACAAACAAACCAGGGCCAAATCCAAAAGAACAGGATTTGGCTTCATTACATTAGTAAAGAAGGATCGAAGGGCAATTAATCATGTTTTATCATCCAAGAGAGCACAAGGGTTTCACAAGTCAGACAGCGCTGTCAACTTTGTTTTCATCTACCTGAAAATAGTTCACTGAACTCTAGGCGGTGGATTCAAAGCCCAACACACAGAGGTCACCCGAGTCCTGTTTTGCAATGTGGATAGTACACATTGAGAAAGATGTAGGACACTTTGCAGTATGTTTACAGTAATTATGCAAACTGACAGCAGACTGCTACAAAAAGTATCTTTACACATCTGGGGTCCACAGTAAGGGGTCACTGTTGGAGACCCCAACTGTTAACTGTCTAAGTGAATACAAAATGCTCAGAGATAGAGAGCGAGAGAGCGAGATGGTTAGAGCTACATGCAGGCAGTATGTTTGTGCTTTTCTATGTGAGGAGCGTTTCCTTAACAGTGCTTGAAACACGTGCATTGATATAAAACTATACAGACCTACAATCCAGTTTTTTGACAAAGTCTGTTTTTACGTTGTTAGTAAGTGCCATTTTTCCCATTAAACATAGCAAACATGTCTGCTGTAGAGAAAAGAAAGGGAAAGAAAGGAGTCAGTATGAATGTTACACTGTGTGTATCAAATCTAAACATAAAACCAGATGCTCTCCTGTAAAGCTGGAGGAACCCACAGGGCAGACCAGAACACGCTAGAAAGATCTGGAAACGCCTTGAGATTTCCCAGGGAGGTTAGCCAAGGTATCTTCCTCCCTCCTTCCCAAGCATAAAATATGTAGTAAAATGTTGCGTAATACAATATAATGCATAAATACTATGTGAACAGGTACACATAGTAAAAAAATGTGAAATATGTGCAATTTATGATGTTATAATGCTGGATAACATTTACCTTAAGGCCATTTACTTTGCTTTATTTGCATAAAATAAATACTACACCATGAGGGAATGAATTGTTCCTCAGACTGTTTTGTTTTTAAGTCTTAAAGATGGAAGTGCAGCAGGTATTTGACTTGAGTGTCTGAGTCAACAGGGGAGTTCACTCCAGGCAGAAATGATGTAATATGAACATGTTCAACAATACATTTTAGACCTTATGTTTGCTTTCTCAGGCTCTGCTGTGAGGTGGAGTCAGGACAAGCATGCATGACTTCTGTTCACCTATAAACACACACACACACACATAAAGGAAGGCATACAATAAATATTGGTCATGTATAAGGTATGGGCCAAGTTGATTGCAACTACATTTTTCTCAAAGGACATAAAATGGGTGTAAAAAAGTAGTAGTAACAGAAGTGCATGTGTCTAAGAAAAACAAGTGTTCATTTCTTTATCAAGATTTGTGGAAGGACAGGACATGATAACTTTTTTCTGTTGAGTTTCACTTTGTGAAGCAGAATGTGATACTAAAACAAAGTTCAAAGACGCTGTTACGCAGACAAAAGGTTACACATGGCCACAAATCTGTCTGGCCTTCAGTTAAGGGTTTTGTTGGGAAATAATCACAAGATGTGACAATTTCTTATCGCATTTCTTGTTGAATTAGCTTATCACCTCATTGACAAGAACAAAATAAATGTCATTCAGTTCACATGTCAGGAGTCTACACTGCAAAATACACTCTGCTGTGCATGCTATGCATTTTATCCAGGTGTTCATGTTAACACTGGACTTGGAGATCAGTAGAGAACCATTGTTGAGGTGACCCAAAAAAGCATTCACTGGTAGAAGCAAACGTGTAAATTACAGAAGAAATCTCAAGGAATGTAGCACAACATATTGCAGTTAGACATCCCCTTAGGCTCCTCTTTTGTTGTCTGTAATTAAAAAGTCACAACTGTGTATGCAACTTAACTATTTCATTAACTCCTAAGTACCATTGTGAAAGTTTGAGATTTGAAAAAAAGCTAGATTTAAAGAAGTGAAATCATTTAAAAATGTCTCCAAAAGAGAAACAAAGGAGAGAAACTTTGAGTAATGGAATAATAAAATAAAAATAAAATAAAATAAAAAATATCTGATAACCAGCAACCTTGGTCTTGGTCGGAGATCGAAACAATCAGTCAGATGTTTGGTTCATTTCTTTATCGTCTTTATTAAACCAGAGGAGAGTCACTGTCAGAATGTTTACATTCAGCACCACAGAATCATCAGACAGCTTGACATGTTTGTACTTTATAATACAGAACAGCTATTTGAGTGACCTTAATGCTAGTGAGGGGTTCTTTGCATCTACAGGGGACTCCAGCTCCTGGGGAGAAAAAAAATATTATTAATAAGTTATTTTTATTAATTAATAAACAGAGCAGAATTTTAATAAGAATAAAAAGTCAAAGATCCATTTAAATAAGCACTTGATATAAAAAGGTGTTATCTTTTTTAAGTAAATAGGTAGAGAAAAGGAAAATGGTTAACAATGCCCCAATAAATGTGCTTCAATAACACTTTAGGACAAAACTGATGGCAAATTATATAAGCTTGGCCTTCTTTAATGCACATTTGAAAGAATTTGAAAGAGACAGATATTAATAAAAATAGCATTTAGTATACTAAAATAAATAAATAAATAAAATAAAGGGTCAAGATTACTTCCAGGATCAGAAATAAAATGTCACACTCAAATCAACAAGTGCAAATATGTCTTAAAATAAACATTAAAATTTACATATTGTGATTAGCCTTCATATTTATGACATGATGACAAACTGGTGAGCATTAGTGTAAGAGTGCGATCAAAAGACAAAAGTCAAATTAACCAGCTGGTTTAGAAGGTAAATAAACCAAATTATGGTCCCTTATTAGGGCCATATCTGCCTCATTTTTCCAAATAGTTTTAAAATCGGCAACATTAGGTTTTACCTCAGATTCTGAGTCGTAGTGCTCACATGGCAGGCCCATGTTGGCCATCAGAGTTTCTTTCTCTGCGGATCTGCTCCTGAAGGATTCCCAGGCTCTCCTGTTGAACCAGATATGAAAAAAAAAGCACCTTTAATTTTCTACATAGGTCACCGAGAAACATCATACAGAATAGCTCTAAATAATTACAGATGTCCAAAACTCTTAAGACTTTAACTCCAAACAATAACAGCTGACTCTTATGTTCAGTTTGTCCTCAAAGGTTGCAAAGTATTAAAACCAACCGGTGAGGGTGGAAAAGAAAACTCTGTTGCTCAGGGTCAGTACCTTTTGACAAAAATAAAAGCAGCACCCATCAATATAACAACGAGACAGAGGACACCCAGGATCACACCGGTGTGGCTTCGTCCAGCTTCGGTCTCTTGACAGAACTGTCCCATGTAACCAGCCGTACACTGGCAGCGTGTGACCTTGCCCTCTGTGACGCAGCTGCCATGACCGTGGCAGCGTTGGAGATCGCAGGATGTGGGGTCTTTTTTATCTGAGAGAACAGAGCTCTTTTGGCTGTTTGGGCGACGCGGGGAGGAAGACTGGGGAGGGCGACCATCACTGGATTTGGCTAAGTTTTTGTTTGGACCTGAAGACAAAATCAGCATAAGTAATTATGCACCATTAAGAACATGTGTAGGTACTGCATACAAAAATATTGCAACAAAAGCGGTGTTCTTATTTATTGTTCATTTATTTCTTACTACACCCTCGTAGTAACCTCATGGAGCCTTGTTATCACCTTGAGGTTGTCTGGGAACAACTGGAGACTCCAGGAAGTTACAGACCTATGCCAGACCAAAAACTAATCCAGCTCACTACGCCCCGTAAAACCACTTTGTTTCATCAGTAAGAAAACCAAACAAGTTATAACATGTTGTTGGTATTATTAGCTGCTGGTAGTAGTTTCACATTTGACTCATTAACACAATAGTTGTATTAATCTTCCAATTTAGCTGAACAAGAAAGCAAATAAGAAACCTTCCAAAATGGTTAACTATTCCTTTAACTCAATCTTTCAGACAAGAAAAAGACAAGATGTTAAATGTGACAGAACTATTTAAGCATCCAAGACTAATTAATAGAACTTGTTGCTATTTTGATTTCTAAGTATTTCATATGAGTATTTGATTTTTTCTCCTCAATTGCTGTACAGATTTAAGTTCAGTGGTCCACAGTGTGGTAATTAACTGTCACTTGTACGCTGGGGAATTATTTTTTCCTCTAATCTCCACACAAACTAAATCATACTGTGCCATATACTGTCAGGTATTTCTAAAGCCCACATGACAAAATATGTATCTCAGACACAGTATAATGACCACCATCTGTCATCATTAATTCAATCCATGCAGTATTTTGGAGGGGACTGGAATGGAAGTAAAGCTGGACCAAACAAAAGTGAAACAAAACAGATGTCTGATCAGGTTAAATTTAGTCCCAAGTTCGACAAAACAAATAGGGTAAATTTAACATCAACATGACGGATTTCCATGTTACCTCATCTACCCTGGCTACAGTTCCTTCAGATTGGGTTTTTTAAGAGGATTTAAGATCTCTGTGGAGTTGATCATTACTAATGACCTAATAACTTGACCAGAGACAAATTTCCAATTCATGTATCTGGGTCAAAAGAAATCTGAGCCGACATCAACACTCTTTCAATTTCTTCTCCAGACTCACAGTCATGTTCATCTGACTGGTCTGGACAGTCCACCTGTCCGTCACAGAGCCTGCTGCTGATGATACACTTGCTACCGTCAGAGCAGGATTCTTGTCCAGCCGGGCAATCCGGGAGCGGGGCACAGGAAGTGGCATTGACAGCGGTGAAGCCCCGCCCACATTTACATGTACGCCCTCCAGGATAGGACAGACACAGCTGGGCACATCCGCCATTGTTGTTGGAGCAGTTGTTAGTTCCTGGAGGAAGTGTGTGGGGAGATTAAGCAAATTAAGCAACACAAGTCCTTCACTGAGAGGAAGTTAAAATGACAACCTTTCATACTTAAAGCATGAGCAAATGAGCTAAACAAGCATTAGGATTAACTAGGGTATAATTTAAATGGGATTGGGGGTAGCCATTTTTCATAGCCCTCTGATAGATTGTTTATTTTCACGGATTTTATGGATTAACAAAAGAATATATATCTAAGGGTAATACAATAATAATGATGCATTATAAAAAAATAGCTAGGAATAACTGGTGTACACGAGAAGATCATCTGACCTTCTCCCATGTCAATCAGTCATTTGTTATGGCTTTATGCACAAATCAGGGCCTCCTTGCTGTATTTAATGACATAATTTGCTTTTGCACTGTGAGAATGCTTCCACTACCGGACTGAGAAAAAGAGTTTGGTTTTATATTAAGACAGGCATGTAAGCATTTAAATAATTACCATGAATAATTGTTAGGGAGGAAATTTACCTGTCTGTTCAAATAAATACTGACATTGTGAAATATTGTAATCAGACTTCATACTTGTGCACATACAGTAGATTTAATTATGCGGCCTTTTTTTTTTTTTACTTGTTGGGATTGATAAAGAAAAGTGATAATTTGCAATTGACTTTCCCTTAAATTTGTACAATAGGTAAACCTGAAGTGATTTAAATTATGGTTTAGGTATTTTTGGAGTCCAAGATTCTCAGTATTTTAGGTTCACCACTGTGTTTCAACCCTCGTTTTAGCAGATAGTGTTTGCAGAATTTTGTCACTGACTTAATTTTAGCAGTACAGATCCCAGATTATTGTGCTTGGCTGTGTATCTTGAAATCAGATATCAATTTACTGCTTATAAAGCACCTTATCAAGTTGACTTTGATAAGAACGGTACACTATAAAATAACTCCTATTTGCTACGGTAGCTCCTGCTGTTGACATTATGATAATAGAAGGAACAAAGCCTCTGTGATTATGGTAGTTATTTATCCAAGTGCTGCTTTTACCAAGACAAATTTCTCTATGAAACAGTCTTTTTGCACGTGTTTGACTGCAAGAGAGTTCCACAGGTCAAGAGAATAAGCAAGAGGGCGTGTCATCCAAGTGTGAGAGAGTGTGTGTTGAGCTCAATTCATCATTGCTCTCTCCCACTGCAGAACACCCAGGAACACACAGGGCTCTCCCACGGCTTGCCCAACCCTGTCTCTCTGCAGGTATCACATCACTCTGCCATCTATTCAACTCAAACTGAGCCCAAGTGATTCTTTTCACTCTGCCCACGTGTCTCATATCACACTTTTTCAGTTCCCTGCATTTAGAAAAAGAGGGCAAAGTTGAGGTGAATAATTGTGCAGATGGTGTAATTCTTGACTTTTGACTAGCAAACTGGTTGAATGTGCCTCTGTTTTACATATTACATGACTTACATATTAGTGGTGAAAGCCTCTTGGTTAGCATTAAACCCTGAGCAGGAATTAACGGATAATGAAGAAGAATGTAGCATAATGTGACAGGGATTTAAGTGTTGATTCACTTTCACATCACATTCCCATGCCATGTATAATGAAAGCATGTTTAACTGGTTGTGAAATCAGCTCTTACCTGTAGCTAGTAAATCAGTATTACAATATAGCCTGATGAAGCTTGCATGTATTACATGAATGTTGTGATTCCTACTAATACCTGTTTCCAGTCCTAATCACATGTACTGGGATACTGGGTACTGTACTGGGTACCCAAGAGACAGTTTCAACTTGCTTGTGTCTAGAAGTTTCCTGACCTGTATGCTTTATTGTGTTCTGTGCTGCATGCATGGTACCACTGTGAACAATATCTGCATTATTTCTGTGTATATCTAGTGTGAACTCCAAACTACCTATAAAACTTTGATGTTACACAATTTTTTTCATAAAGTCAGCAATTTCACACTTTAATTTTCAACTTTGGACCTTTGAATTTAAATTCTTTATTTAGTTTTATCCTATTCTAATTTTTTCTTGCAGTTTCATTTGTCATTTATGGTGTCAACGACCTCTTCAGACTCTTTATTTTCCTGTCTGCTTTGGAATTTTCTATATCCCGTCAAGCTTCAACTGCCATCTAGTGGCCACCGGAGAGGCTTCCTCGTCTGTGTCACTTCTGTAGTTCACCTCACCCTCAGCATACAGTGTACTGAGGCAGTTTTCATTACAAGTATGCTTACCTGCAGGTTACCTTTTACCTGTTACATGCATGAGAGCTGTTTATTTCATACATACTGGCTCCACTGTAGCTGTGAATGTTATTCTGCATGCCTCCCTGTTACAGATTGTTATTTAAGCTGCTGTGTTAAACATAGATTGATACGTACCAGACTGACTGTCAACGCTGTAAACTTTGGCTTCTACCAGGCTGGTCTTTGTCTCAAACCACAGTTGGTTCGGCTGAAGACCGTCACTGAACCACATCTTGGTTACATCTACGCAGATTGGAAACAAATACAAAAACACATCAACAACTGATAAAGTCAACAGTGCAAAAATCAGAACCCACTGAGAAGTGCCACTAATAAAAAAGAACTGTTTTTCATAAATCGATCAGAATATTAAGAATAAAAAGAAACAAGATTTGGCCTGATGGAGAGGAAGGAAGTGTTGGTTATTTCAAGCGGATGTTTAAGATGTCTTACTGTGCAGATTGCTGCAAAAGAGATTGACTGAATAATTCATTGTTAGATTGGTCTGTGATGCCATCTGCTGCCTGAAGGGGAGGAAGATGAATGGAATGAAAGTGAAAGCCAAGATGTATGTTAAATTAAACTTGACATGTAGGATTGAGCTGGTTACTGGAGTGAAAAAGAATAAACTGAGACACTGTGGGTGTTTGAGTGTTGAAAGAGGGGGATTATCAGACACTAAAAAAAGAGCCCCTGTCCTCACCTTTGTCCAGCGTGACCCAAAGGAGGATGTTCTCAGTATGAGTGAAGGAGATAAGCAGACCTGGCCCTGCTTTGTACTGCTTGTATCCTGATCCATCCACTCCAATAGAGCTGATCAAATTTTCACCTGGAGTAAAAGAGTAACACAGATCTACACAGTCAGGCTTAAAAAAAAATGCTTTTGTTTAGTCAGAGTATGTGAGATTTGTAACTGCTTACCTGTGTCAGCCCAGTAGATCATGGTTCCTTGATTGGAAAAGACCAGTGAGGTGGGGATGCTCGCCTTCCTCCACAGCACTGCTTTGTTACGGCCGTCCATCCAGGCACAGTCCACCTCTGTCTGGCTCTTCCCGCCTGCCACAGACAGTGCTGTGTAGCACAGTCGCCCTGAGGGGGGGTGCAGTGCAATGGATGTGATGCCCTGAAAGGACAAACACTTCATTTTCACTTTCCTACTGAAAATCAGTAATGTAGCATTACTTCTTTCCTACTTCTTTAATTGGTTGAAACGAAGCAGATTTAGGAGATATATTGTTGACTTGCTGGGAATGAACATTGTAATGTGAGTTGATTCAGGAAATGAGGTGAAATTGATTGATTCTTCAAACACTTTTTATTAGCATGCTGTTATGCACTTGGGGGAAGGGATCAAATACCCTCAAGCTGTAAAGGCTCAAGTAAAAGTGAAGTTACAAGTCACTGGTGTTAAGAACGACTCAAATTGCAAGTACTGGTTTTGTCAAATCAGCTCTAAAGTCATCAAATCTTTGACTAGAGTACAGGAATACGAAGCAGCAGTGAAGTCAAGAGAAGCTGTGGCTGTAGAGATAAAGAGAAGTTCAGTCGGATTAAAGGAGCCATAGAAATGTTAGAGATTAAAGAGATGACGGATGAGCAGAAAAGAACAAATGTGATCAGTAAAGGCGAGCCTGCTTCACCTTCACTGATCCCTGCAGCAGTGAGATGGTGTAGCCGTCTTGGCGGGTGGTCACATGAACATCTGGCCTCAGAGTGCTGCTCCAGTAGAGGTTGGAGGTCACCCAGTCAACAGCCAGAGCCGTGACTGAATCATCCTTGTGGGAGGGAGATGATTAATTAAAATTTACCCTTGATGAAGCTGAAAAAGAATCATTAATTGTTCTAAAACACCTTTAAAATGGAGGTTTGCTGTCTGAGATGTTTTCAACAATACTGATGTGGATTAGAAGGGCTCTCTCTTAAATTAGCATAAAACTCTCTGTGATAAACACCTACCCTCAATTACTAACTTGAAACCAAATTGAAGATCTCTAAAAGGATGAACTAGCTTAATCTGTTAAATAGGGTCTATATTAATTGAACACAGCAAATCAAACTAAAAGGGCAATTATTAAAAGAAAACAGAAAAAACTGACACTTTTATCAGGAGATTTCTGAGAAATAGCCTCTCTCCTTGAAAGCTGATCATGCCTACCCTCAGCTTTAAGATTTGTCCAGAGGGCGTCAGTCCCTGTCTTGATCTGGAGCTGCTCAGTTTCAGCACATCCACAGATCCTTGTCCTGCATCAGCCACATACAGAGAAAGCCCTGGAATGGAAACGTCCAGGCCTGAGGCCTCAGTTACCCCAGGAAGGGCTAAAACTCGGCTGTTTGGCATTTTTTTAAGTGCAACACCATCCCGGCGCATGGAGTGCAAGTAAATCTGTAAGTAGTAGAAGAATGATAAAAGGGGAAAATGAGCAAGAGGGAACGGGAGAAGAAAAGGAAATATTGTTTTCATTAAAAAGGCTTCTGACCACAAAGGATTCTCAAATATTTCTGACAGAAGCATTTGGCAGGAATTAAGGCTGCAGGTTCTCTGCCTCTCACACCACAATGAGACTCACCTGGTAGATAGTTGTTGGAGACAAAAGCAGGATGAAAGACGACTCCATAGGCACAGAGCAGGTAATCTTGTCCTTAGAGAGGAGCATCCCCTTTGGGCATCGACAAATTGCTGTCGGTCCCTTTTCTGCTGGAACTTCTCCGGACCTGCCCCTCACCGCTGGGGCCAGGAGGCAGAGGTGGGAGCACTTTAGCTGGTCACAGGGGCTGGATATGGTGGGTTGGGCAAAGGCGTGCATCAGCTGGAGAGAGAGGAACATAAGGCTCATACCTGTTGACCTAATGTAATCATCCTGCTCAAACACTACTTACTTAGGTATGAGCTGCAACTTCTTGTATTCATGGTTTCATCCAACATTGATATAATCATAAATATTAATGTGTTGAATTAATAAACCTCCCTAGGACTTATAGCAACACCGGTTGGTAGTTTAGTTAGACTCACTTTCAGTCCAAATGGCTGCCCTGGTCTCTTCAGAAGAACCTTCTGATCTTTGCCAGTGTTCTTGTCAGCTGAGCGGATGGTTCTTCTCTTTGTGTCAGACCAGAGGACTCTGTCATTGAAGACAACCACAGAGAAAGGGCTGGGTGTTTCTGCTAACTGGAGGATCTAATAAGAGAAGGGAGGTGGCCAACATCATGACGAAATCCCAAGTTTTCCTCAAGTGAGACAAACACTTTTTGGGTCATTCAAGTGTTTTCCGGCTGATGGCGTGTACCTTGACGTTGTCTCCATCCAGAGAGGCAGAGCCGATGCAGCGCAGCTTCTCATCAGCCCAGTACACCCTGTTGTCCAGGAAGTCATAGGCCAGGCTGACTGGCCAGCTCAAGTCTCGGCTCACCACCACCTTCCTCTTTGAACCGTCCATCCCAGATCGCTCGATCTGAGGGCTGCTGCCGATCTCAGACCAAAGCATCAGCCTGAAAGTGGAGGTTGTGATAAACAAACATCAGGCGAAAGATTTGAGGTTGAAATTGGGGGTTAACATAAGCTTCCAGGTTGAGCACCTTACCCTCTGTCTGGGAGCAGGACCAATGAGCTTGGCTGCTCCAGATCTTCACCCAGGACCACAGTGTAGTCCTGAGATCTCACCGTGGCATCACTGAGCTTCACAGCCAGAATCTGACCCACCAGTCCATCCACCCAGTAAAGGTTCTTACCAACCCAGTCGACCGCAATGAAATCTGACTTCACTCCTGTATTGAGATTTTTATGGTTGCTGAAAGTTAGAGATACAGTCAAAACTTCCAAAATATTTTTGTTTGGCATTAATTTAGTGAATTAATTTTATTAGCGACTTTATTTTTTGAACCACTTACACAACATCTAATTACACAACTGTAGAGTTCCTGAGGCAGCCTCACCTTTGATCAGTGTCCCTTTGTTGTTTGAGTTTCTCATGTCAGCCCAGCGGATGCTCTGGTAGTCGGGGCTCAGCCAGTAAACTTTCTGTTGAGCCCAGTGATAATCCAGTGAGAAGACTGGCCGACTGGCAGAGGACAGGAGACTTAAGGTGCTACTATGGACTCCTAGTAGTAATAGTTCAGACTGCACCGACGCCAAAAGCAAAGGCTCATCTGGAGATGCAAACATGAACAGTAGTTTTTCTAGGTTTTCTCTAGAGGGCGTAACAGACCATTATGAAGGAACAAAATTTGGTCTAGTGTCCCTTTTACAGTGTAAAGACAACCTGTACTTGCCTTTTTTTATAAAAGCACAAACCAATCTGAATAAACAAAAATAATAATTTCTTCATTTCATAAATAATTAGTGCAAATATTGACTGATAATCTGTTAATTTGAAGTTTAAACTAACTTGAGACAAGTAGTGCATTAAACTGAATACGATGATAGCTTAACATTTTGGTAAAGATACCCAGACAATTTTGTGATAAAGCACAGGAAACATTTTGAAAAGTTTTTGAGCATTCCAGACGTCCATATCAATGTCTTGAGTCAGCTGCTAAAATGTATTTCATCCACATGGCACATCGAATGCAAGCAGAGACCAACAGCACCTTTAGTCTTGCAGCTTTTGTTGTCAGGCTCCAAGTAGAAGCCGGGTTGGCAGTTACAGGTGTAGGACCCATGGGTGTTCAGGCAGGTGTGTTTGCATGTGGAATATGGCATTTCATTGCACTCATCGATGTCCACACAGGACACAGCACTGGAGTGCAGTCTGAAACCTGCAGCACAGTAACACCTCTGCGAAAAGGAGAAGGAAAATGAAACAAGCAGGAATGAGCTTGGTGCAAATTTTAAACAAACAGAAACAAAATGTTGTGGACATGTTTCTGGATAGTTAACCAGATGTGATAGGTTGATGAACTATTCAAGAGATAGAATTTGTGCCAAGAGGAGATTATTTGCCATTCCATGAAAGCAGACTGAAGTTCAAAGAGGGTTTTTATATAAAAATGGCCTGTTTTAGCAGTAGAAAGACAGGAAAGTTTTTTGAATTTGTGCCACATAACCAGAAAAAACAGGAATAAGGGCAGTGTTATTCTGTTTTGAATAAAAAAACCTATAACTACCACAATGTGCTGTGCCACAGTGGACCAATAAATGCTTGCACTGGTGGATCTTGTGCTTAGAGTTGGGTGGAGATTTCTGCCTTTTTGAGACAGGAAACAATAACAAAGGCCTGTTCCCAAATGATCTTGTTTCAGTGTGTACAGCTGTGTTTCTGAAAGCCTTTCAGGTCAGGCACAACAGCAACACAATAACAACAGAATCTTGGGTCATATTTTAATCAGGACTGCTTCATTTGAAAGCTTGATCCCATTTTGGCAAACTGCCTCTCTCTCTCAATCCAAGAAAAAAAAACAGAGAAGAAAGCATTGGCTCTTGAATTCAATACTATTTAGGTCCATGGAGGAGGGCGTACAGTTATGCAAAAGTTCAATTTCAAGTTTGAGCAACACTACCAACAACTACAGAGACATCTGTTGTGTACTGACCGGGCCATTTGGGGTGCTGACACAGTGGTGGTCACACTGAGGAGCTGAGGGGCTGGAGCAGTTGCGTATGGCACATCCCATGCCCTCATCTGAACTGTCAGCACAGTTGGTGAAGCCGTTGCACACCAGGCGGAGATCCACACACTCGCCACTGCCACACTGGTAAAGGTGAGAAGGGCATCTTCTCTGGCTGCCTGTGAAAGCAAATGCACAGACTGATGAAGACTATTCAAAAAAAACCAAAACACTGTACTGAATAGCACGTCCACTTACGTGGGTTTAAGCACTTAGAATTAAGCAAAGCCCCATGTAAACATAATAAAAAAGGATGGCAACTCCACAACAGAACCAAAAATGATAGATGGACCATCTCCACTGCATACTGCTAAGAAAAGTATCATATGCAACACCTATTTTCTGCAGATTAATGCATCTCAAAATTACAGTGTATCTGCAGACTGAAGAAATCCAGAGCTACATCTGATTGAGACTGAATCTGTCATTTCAGTTTTGAACTGGACAGATCAGCTCAAACAGGCTGAATGTAATTAATGATCATGAACACTTCTGAGATTAAAAAAAAAATAATCATGTTGTTGAAGGACTATCTCTCTATTACTAATTCTACCCAAGTAGGCTTGAACGATCTCACTGATTTATTACTACAAAGAATAAATATGACATGCAATGAATATATTAGAACAAATGTGCTCACATTTGTCCTCGTCTTCACCGTTGTGACAGTCCTTCCTCCCATCACACCTCCAGGACCGAGGGATGCACTGACTGCTGTCTCCACACTGCCACTGGTACTCTCTACACTTGGCTGGTGGGGAAACGCAGTTCTGGATACAAATAATGAGACTCGGCTTCAACTCTTGCTTCCACATCTCACTCAAAAAAAGCACTCCTCTAATTCTCTTTACATGCACAGCTCCAGTGTGCATAATCATAAAACAAGAAGTGTTCATAACTCTTTACCTTCTCATCTGAACCGTCTTTGCAGTCGTCCTCGCCGTCACAGAGCCACTCTTTCTGCAGGCACTCGTGGCTGTGAGGGCACTGGAGCTGCGCCAGGCAACGTGGGGGTTTTATGCAATCCACCTCATCAGAGTGGTCGCTGCAGTCAGCATATCCATCACATCGGAGAGCCTCCGACACACACTGACCACTGGTACAGCGGTACTGGTTGATCGCACAGGCCACAAGACCTGGAAGGGAACAAGAATGTAGTGACATGTTTTGGTCATCTTCTTTTTACAAAAAAATTAAACAAGATTTTCTAACTTTATCTCATTTTTTGTAATAGTAAATATTAGACATCACCCACCACACTTTTCCTCATCTGACCCATCAGCGCAGTCTCTCTCGCCGTCGCACAGGAAGGTCTCTGGGATGCAGCGAGTGTTGTTGTCACAGCGACGATGGCAGCCCTCAGGCAGACGCAGACAGTTCATTTCATCCGATCGATCCTGACAGTGGTTCTGCCCGTCACACACCTGCTCCTGTGGGATGCATCTGTTCCCGTGGGCACACTGGAACTCAGCTGGGATAAGAGAAGAGATACCCTGAACATAATTTATTGCACGCCAGGCCCCTTCTTTTAAATTTATTACTAAGTGCTGTGACACTAAAACGATTCAGTTGAGATGCCAGAGAAACTAAGATAATACATCCATAGTTAAGGGAAAGAGACTGACCCTTGAACTTGCATTATAACCCTGGAGGAATGAGAATTAAATACGAAGTGCATGAAGTTGTTGCAACAAAACTGGAAATAAATTAATGCACAAAAGTCCCTGAACAGCATGAATGACTGAAGATATTTTTTATTAAACTGAAATTATTCTGGCATTGCTTTAAGCTGAGTTTGAGCAACTCAGTGCATAAAACAAACCTGCTTTGCACTGAGCAGCACACTCCTCTTCATCTGATCCGTCCTGGCAGTCCTTCTCCCCGTCACACACATGGTTGTACATAACACACTCCAGGCCATCTTTACATGGTTTGAATCCTCTGCGGCAACTCAGTGGGGCTGATCTGGCACTGAGTCCACCGATGGGGGCTGATGAGAAAGAGAGAAAATGTTGCATTAAATGTGTTATGAAGACATTTAGTGTAGCCAAGTCAGGGATTTTTTTTTTTAATTTTTAATAAACAAATGGTTTAAGGGAAGTTATGTGAGCTTGTTAGCTGAGGGAATTCTGTGATTAGGATGGACTTTTCTGCCGATATGCAGGCAAATGTTGGCTGTGTGATACTAGGTGGTTGCTAGCTGGGACTCTGGGACTCCAGGTTTTTTTTTTTTTACACAGCAAGTAAATCAAATATGAGAGGTAATAGTAGTAATTAAAGCCTAGCAAGAACTCAAGCTGCTGTGCCTGGAATCAATAGCATGCTCTTGTAGTTGATCCACTGCTTTTGCACTTTGTTGTACTACATCTTTCTTGTTGGCTTACAGGGAGCAGTAAGATCTGGTGACTGACACTGCCTCTCATCTGACCCGTCAGGACAGTTGGCACGGCCGTCACACACTTCCATCCTGGGGACACACAGCCTCCGGTTGCTGCACAAGAAGTCGTCTGATGTGCAGGAAGAAAAAGTGTCAGTTTAAGGCAGGAGGAGTTAATATACTAGCTACTACATACTTTACAGAACTGCCACCAGTATATTTTCTTTGGGACAAAGTATTCATGCTAGGAGTAAAAAACTCTCTCTTAGTGAGTCCATACGGTCATTATTTTGACAAACTCACCTTGGTTTTTACACTGGACCACACAGTTGCTTTCATCGAATCCATCAGGGCAGTCTCTTTGTCCATCACA
Source organism: Acanthurus leucopareius (assembly GCA_029814765.1). Classification (NCBI taxonomy): domain Eukaryota; kingdom Metazoa; phylum Chordata; class Actinopteri; order Acanthuriformes; family Acanthuridae; genus Acanthurus; species Acanthurus leucopareius. The sequence continues at coordinate 416,990 of JAQMCX010000027.1, forward strand.
CAGCTGATTTTGAGAGATACACTGTGATGAACCCGGACAAAGAACTGATGGAGTGATGCAAGTTGAAGCCAGAGGAAGAGGCGTTGTTGCTGCAGAAGTAATAGAATCTGGAAAAGGCAAAAATACATGTTAAACCCATGAGCCAGCTAAGCCTAAATAAAATAAGTCTTTTCACCCTTTATACAACAATGCTTTCATCATTTATATTGCTATAATTTAACATCAACAGCTAAATGTCAGCTTTCAAACTTGAACTGGTAGTAGTAGTTCTAAACCCACATCAGTCTTTAAACTGCTGAATGAAAAGTAAAAAGCTGGATCTGTGGACTCACCACAGCCGACCTCATCTGAGCCATCCAGGCAGTCTCTCTCTCCATCACACAGGAATTTCAGTGGAAGGCAACGATTGCCGTCACCGCAGCGATGCTGGCAGCTCTTGGTTTTTTCCTTGCAGTCCACTTCGTCAGACTGGTCTCTACACTGTGACTTCCCATCACACACCTGTGCCTCAGGGATGCACATCTTCCCATGAACACATTGAAACTCACCTGGGGTTGAGTACAAATGAAAGGCACGGCATTACTTCAGTTAATTTGTTTTGTAGTACAAATAAACAAAATAGCTTCGCTTTGACTGAACAGGTAAAGAGGTCTATCAGATTTAATAAAAAAATTCAAGAGCTTCAAGTGAATTGACCTTGTTTGCAGGTTTCTGCACATCCCTGTTCATCTGATCCATCCATACAATCGTTCTCTCCATCACAAACATGGCTGAAGAGAACACACTCTCTCCCATCACTGCATGGCTTTGAGCCCATGCGACACTTCAGGATGTTTGTCTGAACTGTAGGAGCTACACTCGGACAGTTCATCTCATCTGAGCCATCGAGACAATGAGAGCGACCGTCACAAACCAGACTCTTGGAGACGCAGCTCCTGCGGTCTTTGCACCGGAAGTCAGCTGGGGAGGAATGCATTTTACAGATCAAACATATTACTAAAGCATCAGAACAACGAAAGATGAACTGTCAACTTTTCCAGTGTGATTCAGATCAGAGAAACACCTAATTGGTCCAAACACTCACTCGTGTAAGGGCATCTTTTCACACACTTCTCGTCAGATCCGTCAGGGCAGTCTTTCCTTCCATCACAGAACTGGGTTGGGTTGATGCATAAAGGAGAACCTGGACACAGAACTGAAGGGCTGCTGCAGGACGGCTTAGTGGGAGACTGAGTTAACGGCTCGGCGGGTGCAGGAGATTCATTTAAGTTTTCTGTAACAGTGCCAGGGGTCACCTCGACAGCATCTAATGATTGATAAACACAACAGGTATTGAATTTTGCAGTTATACTTCAAAACATTAGATGCATGGCCACATGATTACATTAGTAATACTTTTATAAAAAACAAGCCAACAGCACAAGATTTCTAGTCATCTCCATCACAAGCCTTTGGTATCTCTGCAATTCCTGAACTTTGATTTAAAGCTACAGTCTTGCTATTGCATACAAACCTCTCAACATTACAGTAAAAATGACAGACTGACTTAAAGTTAGATGGCAAAAACACCAGGTCTTTAGTTGGGTCTCAGTTTGCAACAGCAGATTGTGCCTGTTTATTTACAAAGAACCTCCACTTTGTGAAAGCAACCCTTGCAGAGAAACTCACCACATCCCTGTTCATCTGATCCATCCTTACAGTCTCTTTCTCCGTCACAAACATGGCTGAAGAGAACACATTCTGTCCCATCTTGACATAATCTGGAGCCCATGCGACATTTCAGGACATTTGTCTTGACTGCAGGAGGAGCTGCACTTGGACAGTTCATCTCATCTGAGCCATCGAGACAATGAGAGCGACCGTCACAAACCAGACTCTTGGAGACGCAGCTCCTGCGGTCCTTACAGCGGAAGTTGTCTAGACAGAAATTATGGACAACAATTTTAGCTTACAAGTTTCAGGGCACATTAAAAGAATCTTTCAGGCATGATTCATTTTTAAAATAGCATTTAAGAAAAGAATGAATAATAACATGTGCAGTTAAAACCATTTAAATTTATTACGAAGTGCTGTTGGCTACATCCACGTTCATGGCTTACTTTTTGAGGGACATTTTTTCACACAGTTCTGTTCATCAAAGCCATCAGGACAGTCTTTACGGTTGTCGCACAACTGGTTGGGTGAAATGCAGAGGTGAGCTAAAGAACGGGGGCAGAGTACAGAGGGGCTGCTGCAGGCCGGCACGGGCAGAGCAGGAGGCTCAGTAACAGGCGGCACCTTGTTTGATGGATCAACATTTGGTTTTGTTGTGGTCGTTTTCTGTTCTGCGGCATCTTAAAGACAAATTAGTTATCACTTAGTTAAATTCACCCAGGCAGAGTTAATGAGGTTTAGTCAGAGAATATATTATATAGCCACAAACCTAACTAGAAAAGAGTTTTCCAAATATAAGCAAAACCTAAGTTGCTTTAGTAACTGCAACCACTGTGACTGCAATTTTGCGGTAAGTGATAAAATGTTGCAAAAAACTCACCACATTCCTGTTCGTCTGATCCATCCCTACAGTCTGTCTCCCCGTCACACACGTGGCTGTATAAAACACACTCTGTGCCGTCTTTACACGGCTTTGAGCCCGTGCGACACTTCAGGGTGTTTGTTCGAGCTGCAGGAGAGGCTACTGTTGGACAGTCGACCTCATCTGAGCCATCCGCACAATGAGAGCGACCGTCACACACAAGGTTCCTGGGGATGCAACTCCTGCGGTCTTTGCACTTAAAATCCCCTGAGATTGGAAATTAAGGCAGAAAAAAGGAAAAAAAAAAGAAGTTGAAGAACTCAAGTTATTCTTCAGTGGAAAAAATGTTCTCTCATTACATTGTTTTACAGCTGTGTTGCCCATTTTCAATAAATATGTAATTTTATGTAATGTTATTATGCTCCACCTCTGGATGGGCATGTGGTCACACAAAAATCTTCATCATCTCCTTCAGGGCAGTCTTTTTTCCCGTCACACAGCTGTGTTTGTGGGAGGCAGACTGATGTGTGTCTGCACAGCACAGAGGGCTCATTGCACACCACAGCATCAGGCACTACGGAAAAATAATGGAAAAGTTGCTCATGTTAGAGTAAAAAGTGAATTTTATATAGTTTTTGTATAATACATAAAATGCTACAGATCAGTAACTATCCACCTTTAACTGAGAAAAGGAGTAGAGGATTCTAAAGGCTGCTCTCAGACCTATTTCATATCTGCAGTTTTAGAGTAAAATGAGGTTAAACTGTGCAACTAGCACGAACCGATATGGGAAAACAGAAAGATGAAGCATTGCAAACAGGAACAAAAATCCAGGACAGCAAACAAAAAAAAGCAAAACAAAACAAACCCATGTGAGGTCAAAGTAATTAATTTTGAATAAATAAAGTAACAACATCTATCTGTGATATTTAGTTTATTAGTCCAACCTGCACTGATGTCCTTGAGTGCAGCAACCACACTCAACGCATGACCTCTAGCAGACACGTCTTGGACGGCGCTCCCATCACGCCGGTCCCACAGAGTCATGACATCATAAGAAAGGGACAAGAGGAAAGGCTCAAAAGCAGCCACGACTGAGCCTGAAATGTTCCATCTCCTGCCGGCTCGATGGCTTCTTTCCTGCAGCAAACTCATTGTTGTCAAACCTGTACGAAAGTGGAAGACCCAGAACAGGTCAAGAGCAGGTCAGGAACAAGGTTTACTCCAAAGGATTTCATACGTTAAGGAAATTATCAGACTAAACTCATTGTCTCAAATTTCCGGTTTTTAAGGATACACTTTAAACACTTAAAATGATTTGCAAGTACCATTTATTTTTATTTTTTTAACTAAAAAGAATCCAGTTCATTTGATGTGTATGTGTGTGTGTGTGTGTGTGCACTTCAGCAATTTAAAAAAATAGACCTTGAAACAAACAGAGTCTAGCTCTCCTGAAAGTCATACCAATATTTTGTTCCATTATGTGCAGTTCATTGTCTAAAACAACAGTTCTTATAGTGGGGTCTGTGGACATCAGGGGTGCTTATGGAAGTTTCAGAAGGTTCACAGGAAAAAGAGAAAAAAATTCACTTTCCTTTTTTTGCACATCCATAAGTTAAAAAATAGCACAAAGCATGACTATTTTGATCATGAGTTTCATACATTCTCTGTAATTAAAAATGTAAAGGCAAAAATCAATTCAAATAGGAGATCTTTGTCCAATTAGTGTCAGTGTTAATTAGAGTGGGGTCCTGATGTGGAAGGTTTGAGAACAAGATCATTTCACTTCTTTGCAAACTCTTTGACTCTTATTACTTTAAAAATAAAATGTTATCACTCTGATCCACAGACCTGCTGTTTTAGAGTTCCAGAGCAGACTGTTGGCCCTGAGGTCGAAGGCGACGTTCCCTCGGACTCCTCCTGCTAACTGCAGCAGCTCTTTGGGTTTGCCTCCCATCATGCTCATGGTGAGGATTCGTTCTTCCTCCAGCCACAGGATGACACCCCTCAGCCAGTCCAGGTACAGGTCTCGAATACCCTTCGTTGTACTGTACAGCTGCTGTGGGTAACCACTGTCAGCCGTGGTGGTGCCGATGCTTTTCTGATCACATGACACCCAGTAAAGGCTCCCCCTCCTCTGGTCTATTTTTATCAGACAAACTATGAAGAAAATAAGGAAGTTGTAAGAGGTAAAAAAGTTTTCACAGAGCTTTAAATATAAACAGTTTGTTTAATGGCTTATTTTTGCTTGATTAATGGTTGAAGGTGAATAGATTAAACAAATCTTCTGTTTAAACAAAAGAAAACTCGGAGCATTAACCTGGCAAAGGCGTTGGGATCACCTGGGTCTTGACCTGGGTTAGACTGGTGCGTTGGATATGGCCAGTTTGGTTGGCCCAGTACAGCCAGTCTCTGTACCAGTCCAGATCGAAAGACAGGATGCCATCACCAGTAGCAAACAGGTGGGTTGTGGTGCTCTCTCTGCCTTTGAACTCCAGCATGTTGATGTTGGTAATGGTGGCATATATGAATCTTGGATCTATGGTTGGGGGAGAAATATCATTAAAGATGCTCTCATTCTTTCTGAGTGACAGAAAGACCAAAGAAATTAACGCCATGATGGCAATAAGCACAAAGATAAATGTAGAGGCAAGGTTGAGGTGTTGAAACCCAAAATGACACCAGTTTCCTTTAGACCATAAAAAGGTTGAGGTTGACTTAATGCATGCAGTTGCTGTCCCTAGGTCAGTTTAGGTCCTTGTTTAGACAGGGTGATCAGGTTAACCTACTTTCACATGACCCGTCAAGCAGCAGCACTTTGGAGTTTGGACAAGTGCAGGTGAATCCGAGCGGGTTGCCTTTAGTGAGCTGGCAGAGGTGACATGAGGTCTTTGCACATGCAGAAGAACCTGATTCATGACAGGAGGACAGAATATCTCAACATGTGACCACATCGGGTTTGAAAAAAACAAACCACCATGATGACAAAGGAAGATGTACTCACACTATGTAAGCTTTTTATGAGTTTTCAAATAAGTTTGCTGCAGACTGTTGTGGTTTTAACACAAATGTAGTATATTTTTAACACTGGCAGACACAAAACTCCTCATGGACAAATTTGGTCCTTTTCGCCTAGAAGAGGATTGTGCATTTTGCATATAAACAGCACCATAATTTAACATCAGTGGAAATTCAAGGGATGAAACACAGAAATTAACAATCATGTCTCCTCTAAGTACCTTGAGGCTGTTGTAGCTCGTGGTAAACAGCTAATATTGGCGGTGCGGTTTTCCAGATGGATGTCCTCTTGTCTGGTTGGTTCTGTGGAACCTGCCACAGTCCTTTGTCATCCACCCAGTAGAAGGAGCTTTCAAACACAGCCAGGCCAAAAGCTGGTCTCCTGCTGAAGAGTCCGGTGAAGGAGTACCTGCCAGTCCCATCCACCTTCACCGTCTCTATAGACTGAATAAAAATCAGTATTAGTAATATCTGTCCTTATCCTGGTGTGACAAGTCAAAGCTACTCAGTATGAATCCAATGAAAGTATAATGGAACTGACCTTCCTGAAGTCGCTGATCCAGTAGAGCCTTCTGGCAGCCACGTCAGCAGTGAGGCTGTGGGCCGACTGAGCACTGAGCACAACCAGAGAGCTCCTGTCTGAACCGTCCATCCATGACTTCTCGATTGTCACTCTGCCTCCAGGACCAGAGCTCATCCAGAACATCAAGCTGGGAGCGAGAGAGAGCTGAGACTTTTAATATAACTATGCAAATTTTTTATCATCTTTTCAGGTACATTTGTGATGGCTGGACTTTGAACTTGTGCTGAGGATTTCAAATTTGACAGTTCATCCTAAAAGTGCTGCAAAATACTCAGTTTTCTAGCTTTCATATACTAGATAAATATTTTTCTGCAGAAAAGTACAAAAGAGGGGTATTTTTCTGTCCTCTGAGACCAAGAATATCACATAATAACATTGACAATACTTTTAATTAGATTCTATTCTCTGCAGTGGAATAAAAGTCAAACAATAAAAGTCGAGCAAACCTCTCCACGGGTATAAGCACCAACTCTGACGGGCGGCTGTTTTTGCTCAGCAGAGTAGTGTAACTTTTCCCATCAGCTGCCTGCATGTAGATTGACTCAGTCTTCTGATTGGTCCAGTACAGGTTTCCATTCAGCCAATCACAGGCTATACCCTTGATGCCAGGCTCCCCTGTTATTAAAAAAAAAGGGGGGGTTTCTTCTGCAGTTGGGATCAAATATTTAATACTGTCAACTTCTTTCGAGTTCCATCACCGGCAATTTTGTTTGTGAAAGCTGGACAGCTGCAAGAATATTAACAGGATGTGAAAGCAGAAAAACATTTGTTACACAAATTAATGTTTATACTTTAGACTTTTCTCTAATATTTGTATTTTTTAAAAAATAATAATCTGGATACATCTAAACTTTTTAGAATTTTTACAAGTTAGTCAACTAAACTAAGGAAAAATCATTAAATTATACAAAGGGTGAACAAATGCTACTGGTGATCCCAAGAACCCACTGATTTGCTTTAAGGGCCATAAGATTAAAATTAGGGAGTCTATCATCTTTGCATTTTAACATCCATCATCTCATATATTGTGGAGTTCTAACAAAAAAATTTCTATTATAAATTAGTTTACAAAGCTGGTTGTATCCACTTTTATACCACTTTACTATATAATATGTTTTTTTTAAAATAAATATATACATTAAAAAAACCCCAAAAATACCCTTGCTCAACCTACCACTGTAGACCGTTGAGCTGTGCTGTCCATCACTTTTGTAAATTCTGCCTTGGGTGTCGGCCCAGAAGAACCATCCTCGGGCGACATCAAACGTCAAAGCCACTGGGTCAAAAACCGGAGTTTGGATAACGTTAAACTGTTGAGACTTCACATTCAACAGCCCGAGAGAGTTCCTCTGCACCGTCAGCAATCTGACAGCATCACCTGGACACATGTATTGTTTTAGAAAGAAAGATGCAACGTGGGTGAATATTTGGCAATTTTATCAACCTTTTATAACCCACATTTCAAGAAACAACCTCTCTCTCATTTCAAGTTCCATCTTTGATCTTTTGAACTTTTAATTCTTGCTTTTTTCTTTAGCTCAACTACATCAAAGATGCCCATTAACAAGTCACAGATCTTTTGTCAAAGTGCACTTAATGAGGTTTGTTGTTGGGTTTGATCTTTCCAACGGATGAAACCACAGTAGGTTCACATAGTTCAATAAGCTGATGATCAGCTCATTTGTACATACCAGCATGAGGTTTGTACTTGTTATGCCCGGCTTTGTAGCACTCAGGGTTTTCTGTGGCTCAAGAGGAGGCCAGATTGAAATCAAACAGTGATTACTGTTGATTACCTTGGATTAGTATTAACAGGGAAGCTCGGACTCTTTACCTGTAGCTACACATGAGGAGCTCCCATCCAGTTTGAAGCCCTCTCTGCAGTGGCAATAGTAGGATCCCACAGTGTTTGTGCAGTGATGCATGCAGGGAGCAGAGGGTGGCGCACACTCATCCATATCTGAGGGAGGACAGAGGGTTTAGGATTTGTAATAATAAAAGTTATTCATACAGTGCAAAGTTACAAAGTGCTTTATATGACTGAAACTGATTTGAAAACTTTGTGGACTGTAATGTAGCAAATAAACTTGGATGATTAAAAATAATTCAAATAAAAAGCGGAACAAGGCTCATTACTTCAGGCTGTGCACAGGGCAATGCACAAGAGCCATTTCAGACTGCTAACTACATTTTGTTTTAAGTCTAATTTCTTTGAGATTTTTTATGTAATCCCTTCTGAAAAATCAGTGAGCTCCCAGTAAAGCAAGAGTGAAAACTGTTATCAAGCCTTACACATACCCTCGCAGACTGCTCCATTGGAAGAGAGCTTATATCCGACAGGACAGGCACACAGAGCTCCCCAGGCCTCATCAACACACACGTGGCTGCAGCCACCGTTGTTCACAGAGCAAATGCGACCTGCAGGAGGTGCAGCATGGCTCAGTGTCACAGAAATGCACAGACCAGAAGAATTTTACTGTATCTCATTATTTGGAGATCAAGTTGTGGTAAAGTGTCAGATCATTTGTTGCAGCTGTTAACTTCAGTATGATCTGTGTCAGACCTACCGCAGGTTATGGGCTCGTCGCTGCCGTCAGAGCAGTGGACCTGCCCATCACACCTTTCTTTAGCAGACAGACATGTCCCTTCAGGACACCGGATACCTTCCTCACCACACAGACCTGCAAGAATAGAGTTTAACAGGACCTGACCAACTGAATTTTCTCTTATAAACACTATAAGGGGCCACATGCTCCTTTCTGACATCTCTGACACAGACTCAGATACTGTGTTCACTCTGCCTACATTATTATCTTGAATTCTTGATTAAATTAGAATTTAAATTCTAATAAAACTTAGAGTGTCTTAATGGTAAACAAAACCATTTCAAGGAAACTGCACCTGAATTTTTTCAGTTTTTACACCATTTTATCTTCAAGTGTACATTAAATTTGATTTTTTATACTGTATATGTGATTTGTTGAGATGCAAATCGTTTTCAAGTAAAGTTGGGATTTTTGAATGAAAGATAAATTCTTGTCATTTAAGTTCCTCAGGTAAAGTATCAAACCCTACAAAACAAGAAAAAAAGTTGGAGAATACATTTAATTTAAAGAACTTAAATGTCAAAAAACTCAAGTGATGACACAATATGGCATTATTGGTTTGTTGGTTTCATTGTTTCAGACATCACTGCAGATGAAAATCTGACTGCATCAGGATAAATGTTCACAGAAATATATTTTGTATTTGAGTTTTATATTTATAGTATCACATATTCCCCCAACAAGAATATATTCATTGTTAGACATTTAATATGGAATATATAGCATAATTTATTAAATGTTTGAATGTGATTAGACAGATGTGTAGACTCAAAAGCAGTTGAAATGACTGTAGCTATTGATTTTAAGTCTTAATTCACCCCAATTACAAACAATTATTTGGTTCATTTCTAATAAGATATTTTTTGTTTGAGACAGTTTTGAGAAATAAGTCTTATTAATACATAAATTTGCCTTTTTATGAAATGTTTTTGAGAGAGAAAACTGGTAATAAAAAAACAGCTTATTTGGTTGAAGACGAGGCTGCTCTCCAAGATTAGTTGTTTTAATACCTGGAAAAATTAAATTAAACTATTTCTATTACTACAGCAGGCATAGCGCAACTACATCAAAATGAGAAATTACTAGTTTTTGTAATTTAATTGAAAGCACTCTTATACAGTCTCACAGATGGACTTTTTAGACCCCTCTGGCAGAACATTTCACCCTCAACCTTTCTCACCACAGTCCTCTTCATCAGAGTTGTCCAGGCAGTCATTCGGTCCGTTGCAGCGCAGCTCTTTGGGGATGCAGATGCGGTTTCGACAGGTCCAGTCAGAGTCCAAACAGCCCTCTGTGGCTGTACACTTCTCTTCATCTGAGCCGGTGGGACATTGGATTTTTCCGTCACAGCGTGCCGAAGCATCAACACAGCCGACAGAGTCCACACAAGGAAACTGACCTGGGGGACATTCAGCAGAGCCTGGGACTGCTGGAGAGAAGACACCATGCATGCAATTTAAGACAGTTTAATCAGAACAGTACAATTTTGTGCCATTTGGTTATTATGATCATTAAGCAGTTTGTCTACTTAATTGTGAAAAAATGATGTATCTGCTATAACTGCTGCTGACTCTAATGGAACTTATGTCTTGTTAATCATGTTTGAGAACCATTTTGGACTATAGCTACATTAAATAATCTGGACAATTAATGAGTTTTGAGAAGACTTCTCTGCACAGGGATCAGAAGCACACTCACCTGTGCAATCCATCTCATCAGATCCATCCAGACAGTCTCCAGTTCCATCACATCTCCAAACACCAGGGATGCAGTTTCCATCATCGCACTGCCACTGACCTTGAAGGCATCCTGGAATTTGTCCTACAAACACACAGAGAGAAAGACGGTGAGACAAAGTAGCTGCAAAGACGAAGATAAGGGCTAAAATAATATCACTAGCTTGTCACTGAATAGTCCACTACACTTTCCACCTTCCTGCATTTTCCTTGTGATTAGCTTACTGAGCTGGAGTCCCACAGTAAGCAAAGAAATAACCTTACAACTTAAAACATTGCTGATGAAACGAAGGAAAAACCATGTCCAAGACAGGCAAAGGAGATCGTACATTGTCACAAATTCTCACAAATGGTCAAGACTAGATAAGAAAATGAGAAAATTAGCTGAAATGGCAAAACAACATTCACCTAGTTTTAATTAATATACCAAAATATGCTCTGATGTAAAAACAGGATACGATATAGGCCAAACTCTTAGTTTGCAGATATTTCTTTCAGGAATGTCTGGTCACACCCGGTTAAAAAATATAATTTAACTAGTGAACTGTCAGAAAAACGTTTAATATGGCTTATTTACGCCAATGTACCTGTTTAGCTTGCATTAAACGTCCATTAAAGCACGTGAAACCGAACTCATGGCGTCTAAGAGTGACCGCCATGTTGTCTGGTTCACGTTCAGATCTACAGAATGTGTCAAAAAACTTTTTTCTCGTCTTCACACTCGAATTAAGTCAAACAGATTCTTGAAAGAGAATTCAATTTTTACCTTGTGAAATTCTCTGACTTGCCAGAAAAATCAAACAAATGAACTGGCGTAAGTCCATACCGGCCCGCGCGGCTCATCGGGTCAAACAGCCTCACCTGAGAGGAAACGCTTTTATCAGCTTCCACCGCTGCAGGTGCGCGCGCGCGACCGTCGACGGATAATTTAGCTTCTATCACTAAACATGAAGCACAATAAAACTTGTTGCACTGCACACTCAACATAAAGCGGGTGAATCAAAGACAAATATATTTTTTAAATGAATATCTGTTTGCTTGTTCATGTAATAGGGGTCCGTTAGTGGTCTTCTATGACCTTTCCTTTCCGAGGCCTATGCAAGTGCAATCATTGACGACATAAATTCATTCAAACTGTGTCAAGGTGGTCTCAAAAATTCGAACGATGCACGCCACGCAGCTCCTGTTCCTCAGAGCCTCTTAACTTGTGCTTTTGACTGCTGCTGATTTCGTGGGCGCGAGAGCAGGCGAGGTCATTTAAAATTGGACAGAGAGCGAGCTGTGCGCGTGCTGCGTTTGGTCCAGTGGACTTAGCAAAACAGAGGCAGCGCAGCTTTGAGAGCAGTGATTGGTCTTAACACATGTTCCTTTTCTCTCTGATGATCATTTTACAACCGCTTTTAGTGTGAGCGCTGTAATTTAATTGTATTTACTTTAATTTATTTTTTGCGCAGTAATGTAGCCATCTGTTTCAGTGTGTAACATTCTCAATGTACAATTTTCTCATTTCTTTATATGTATGTCAGGAGATATAGTTGTTTTTTTTTTACTTTGGAAGAAGATAAGACGTGTGGTTCTTGTCTTCAGTGTCATCAGAAGTAACCAAGAATTGCCTTTTCTATTTGTTTGAATTCATACTATGCTGCAATCCCGCAAAATCCGCAACCCAAAAATGTTGTGAAACGAATTTAAGCAAAAATCAAGTTTGTTTGATGTTGTGACTGTAAAGAGCTTTCAGAGAACAGAACCACTTATTCGATACTAATGACACTTTCAGAAGTTTTTAAATTCTTTTTCACACATCATGCACATCTAAAAGAATCAAAGCTTTGGAGCTGACCATCAGCTCTTTCTTCTTTCCTTTGAGGTCAAGTGTTCAGTTTACTTATGAATACGCGAGAGCATCAAGCAATTAGAGTCATTATGTCTCTTCAAGGCTGCCGTCAATTAACAGGTCAGATTGTACACTCAGGTTGCGCTGCGGGAACTCTTTCCATTAAAAACGGTCTAAAGTTGTAATAACTCGTTATAACTCATTTAAACAATGACTGCAGATCAGTAATGAAACTTGTTTAAAATACATATTTTCCATTAACTTCCCGAGTTTTCTTTTTCAAAAGTTAATTTTAAAAAAGAAATAGGCCTCAGAGGGAAATGTCAAGTTCTTTAATGAATATCTCGACATCTCGCCTATTTTTCTTCGGTGACATTATAATCTTCATTATCGCCATTTTAATTATGTATATGTATTTTTAGTGACGATTATTTATTTAGGATACTTATAAATAAGATTCAGTGGTTTTCTGTTCAATTTCTTTTTCTTAATATTGTTCCGTAGTCTTTGGACCAAACTTACCTATCACTTTAACAACTATTTGGAAACTCAAATATTTAATATAAACACTGTCTTTCTTGAATATTTAGGATTGTATTTATTATATTCTAATATTTAATAAGCTAATAAATAGAAAATAGCCTAATGTAAACATGTTCAAAAGTTCTACCAGAAATATATTATTTAGACATAGGTTATAGACTCAATAGCCTACAGTTTACTCAGATGTAGCATGTCCTTTTTGGTATGTTATTTTATTAAGTTCTTCATTTCTCCTCCTTGTTCACCATCAGGCCCCTAACAGGTCACGACCTGCGCTACAGAAAGTGATTTTTCTGATTAACTCCTGCGTTGCTTTCCCATTAATCACGTTTGTGCAGCTCGTAATCTCCTTAACTAATATTATTGTCATGGCTTCTTATCAAAGGGATCTCTAATATACAAAAGAGCAACAATCAGAGCAGTGGGCCTTTACAGTTTTCACACCTCGAGCTCTACAAAGGCCAATTGGTTTCGATACACAGCGACCTTGTCACATCGGAGCGTTTGAGCGCTCCCGTGGAGCGCACACGCCCTTCAGCCATCTGCGGCTTGACACATCTCTTCAAAGGACGTCAGCACAGAGGTGTGTGATTATAAAGCCATGTCCCATCATCTCCACCTGAAGCATTTGGAATCTACCTGTGGAGGAGACAACATCATACCAATATGAAGGGACTAGCTGTGGATTTCTCTGTTGTGCTTTTTTTTCTTCTGCTGGATCTGGTTTTGGGTCTGGCCTCACAGCCTTTCCACGGGATGCGCCCTGACGCGCTGCTCCGCGGGATGAACAGCGCTTCCAGACGGACCGTGAAGCGGCAGCAGACCGGTAGGCTTCCTCTCTACATGATGCAGCTTTACCGGACCATGCTGACCGAGGACCGGGCTCAGACTCCGGATGCAAGCGTGGGCCCCATCAGGGCGGAGGACAACCCCGCTCTGCACGACTCCGACTCTGTCATCAGCCTTGTCGCTAAAAGTGAGTACTCATCATTCAAAATATCACATTTTTTACATGCAGTTTGGTTTTATGGCATAAGAACTGCAGGACTTATCACGGCTTATGCACCTCAAATGGTATCATGTCACATTACAGAGAATACATACACTTTTAAGCAGAGTCACTGATTGCCACACCAGTTTCCCTTGATCATTAAGATTAAAATGAACGTTACTCAGCTTTCTTTGAGCACACACCCACAAAAGCTGCGTTTAATTTATTGATTTTTTTTTACTCAAATTAATTTATTTGAACATTTATGCAACAAGAGTCATCAAATGTTTACAGATATTGGACATTGGTCTCTTTAGCAAAAGTCAAACTAAGTATGTTAGTGCATAAGTGCCTTCTCTTATACAACCCATAACTAATACTAACCAAGTTTCTGTGCTCTTCTCTCATTCAGGCTGCCAGCAGAATGGTAAAAGGTGGTCCGTCACCTTTGACTTGTCCTCCATGTCTGCAAGCGACAACGTTCAGCTGGCTGAACTTCGCATCCGTCTGCCTGCCTTCACGGAGTCCTCCAGAGCCTCAGTGGACATCTACCACTCACACAGGGATGGCTGCTCCGGCGTGCACTGCCCACAGCACAGGCTGTTCCTTGGCCGCCTGAAGGTTCATCCCGGTTCGGTTGTCTCCCCCTCCTCCTGGAAGGTGTTCAACATGACAGAGATGCTCCGGAGCTGGCTGCAGCAGGAGAACCCCACACAGGGGACGGAGGAGGATGAGGCTGAGGTGAAGGAGGAGGAGGAGGAGGAGGGAGTTCAACACCCCACAGCTGATCGAGTCATGATGGTGGTCTTCTTGCAGCAGAGCCCAAACGGCCAGCGAATGCCAACACTCATTCGCACAGCAGAGCACTCCAAGTACGTCAGCTTGGACAGGGAGCGAGTGGTGGGCGGCTCCGGCTCCAGGATGAGGAGGCACAGGGCCAAGAGGTACCTGGAGACGCAGCAGCAGGCAGTGGCCTCAGCTGCTCCTGCCAGCAAAGCCACAGAGGAGGAGAAGAAGGGTCCTCTCTGCAGGAAGGTGGACATGTGGGTGGACTTCAAGAAGCTTGGCTGGAGCGATTGGATTGTCTATCCCAAACGGTACAACGCCTTCCGCTGTGAAGGGAGCTGTCCGACACCAGTAGATGAGACCTTCACCCCAACTAACCATGCATACATGCAGGTGAGATACAAGTTTGTCACTGAGCAAAACTTCTTCACTTTAACTGTACAATTATTTTCTGCAACCCTGTAATAACACGCTTGAAGAGACGTGGTCTAATCAGTCATGTTCTTCTCTTTCTCCCTCTAGAGCCTGTTGAAGCTTCACCATCCAAACAAGGTGCCATGTCTGTCCTGTGTGCCGACACGACTGGCCCCGCTTTCCATGTTGTACTATGAGAACGGGAGGATGGTCATGAGGCATCATGAGAACATGGTGGTGAAGGAGTGCGGCTGCCAATGAGCAAAATACCCCAAAACCTTTTGGTTAAAGGCCAGAATGACTGAAGCCACGGAGCTGCAGGCCCAGAGGAGTCCACAGCCGCAGATGGATGTCCACAGGCACTTTACACATGCATCCAGATAAACACTGGCCCAAAGGCTGCTGCTGTGATGCAGGACTATTATCAAACCTGGACCCAACTCTGTAAATACGCATTTAAAAAATTAAGTTATAAATTGTTGGTACTTTATGTAAATTATTAGATGACCTAAATTGCAAGTTTGATTGTAAAAAAAAGAGAGCCATAATTCAAGTTTATATGGACTGATTGTTTTGATGGATTGATCCAGTGAAGATGACACAAGTACAAGAGAAAAGCACATGGTCACTGACTAAAGCACTATAGGAGAAACACAGAAACAGATGTACAGACTGTTCTTTTCATGCATGAAGACTGAATTTTTTAATGCTGTTGAAATGACAAAATGTCAGAATGGTTGTAAGCGCTTTAACTTTATTGAGATGTTTTTGAGCCACGTTTATGTTTGCTATGCAGGCCCATTGTAATACAATAAATTATTACTTATCTTGAATTAAGCGTTGAATTGTTTTTTTTTTATTTTGCTGTTGATATCACAGTTTAATGCAAGGTGCTCTTCCACCTTTTAAGATCATAATCCTTGGTGATGATAATGTCATTATGCCTAACTGAGATTTTCGTGTGCAAGTTCAGAATTGCAGTGTTGTGCAAGCTTTACTGGATTACCCAAATGTGGCAACTGTAGTAACACTTGAGCTTCTTCTCCTGGGCTAAAACCTGACTTGTTTATAGATAAACTAAAAAAAATGGACCTTTTTAAGCAATTTTTTTTTTAATTTTACAAGTGAAAATATTTCAAGGATGACAACTGGTTGGTTCAGCAAATGTAGCCACTTCTGGTTAAAGTCCCCAATTCTGCTCAAGAGCAGCTATATACAGCCCCTTTACTCTACTGCCTTTCCTACATTCTTTAAGCTCACTGTTTAGTATTTGGGGGGAAGTTTATCTTCAGGCCATTGACTTTAGGAAGTTACATAGCATAGCGGCGTAGTAAAAGGATCAACAAACCCTAAGTCCATATCAGGAACAAACTATCGTGCTAAAATGGGTTAAACACTCAGGATACTGGGTTTGTGTCTCTTGCGAGGCCACATGTCAACATTGGCTAATGATTTCTAGATTTAGTTGACATCTATTCTCAGTTGTTTTCATACTGTGCACTTTGGTTGGCTTCAGGCAAAAAACTAATGGGTAAGGGCGAGTAAAAAGCTAATGTTTTGTGTTACAAGGACATTTTTACAACATGAACTACAGGGGCTTATCAGACAGATAGACGAAAGGTAAACCTCTCCCATGTGCTCAGTGTTCCTGTTCTATATGACCTTTAATATTACCATGAGTTTATTCACTTTGGTTTTACAGCAAAAAAAAAACCAAAAACCAAACAAACAAAAAAACACTCTACACTTACTCCTCACCACCCAACAGTAGACCACAACTGCAGTTGGCTGGTAAACATGGTGCAGCATTTAGCAGCTAAGAGTCAAATATCTTTCTCAGGAGTTTGAGATGACCAAAAACAGAGAAAAATATAGAATGAATATTAGACTTTAATTTATCAGACACAGACTGAGACATGCTACCAAATTTATGCTAATGTTGCTTAGTGTTTGCTGGATGTGTACGCAAGCTAATTTTTGTGATCCAATTTTCAATATCAAAGGTGTCAACATGTTGTGTGTGTTTAGTATGTTTCTGCTGCCCACAAGTGATTGAGAAAAAATGCAAATAAATATTCAAAAAATTGCCAGTTCTGACACTCCTCTTATACACAATAAATGAAATTATTATTATTATTATTATTATTATTATTATTATTATTATTATTATTATTATTCTTATTCTTATTATTATTATTATTGAATACTGGAAAGATGTTTAAAGTAAACAGATGAGTCATATTTAATAAAATATTAATGGTTTAATTTTCACAAGACTCTGACTTACATGTCAAATATATGTAAATATAATATTACATGTCACACACCACACAAAGTCAAGTGTCAATAATAGCAAAGAAACATTTTCTATGCATCAGTTAGTGTTGGTTTATAAGAGTTCAACATTTTAAAACATATTAAGCTTTAAAAAAATGCCACCCCGTTTTCAGATCAGATCTGAAACTGGATTTCACAGCTTAGTAAAACCAGGCTTCTCAATCCAACTGATCATTTTTCATCCCAGTAAACAAAAAGGCATCGTTGGGAATCGCGTTCATTCTTGTAGCGGAGTCTCGTTAGATGTCCATTTCAAACTGGGCATCTTCTAAAAAAAAGAAAAAAGAAAAGACATTAAGGATTCGGAGAGCGAACAAATGAAGGATTGCACCTTTTTCTTCCTTGTTCGCATTTTCAGTAGACACTCAGGCTTACCTGCATTCTCCTCTGTCTGACGGTTGTGGTCGCTGTTATTATTGGGTGTCTGTTCAGGCTGGTTTGTGTTGCTGGAGGAGTCGGGTTTGAGTAGCCTGGTGACACCTGGGATGTCGGGCAGTTTTGGAGGCGTGCGAGTCAGAGGAGATGACCGACACTGCAGGAGGAACTTCCTGTCGTAGATGATTCTGGTACCTGCAGACAGCAGCAAAGGAAACTGATGTAAACTACTGTCAGTAGTCTGTAATGCCAAGCAAATGAAAAAAAACAGAAAATAAAATTCTAAGTGGTCAATATTTGCAGCAGCTTTGTTTACATTGCACATGTATTTTCGTGGAAAAGTTAATACAAATACTGAATGTTTGTTTTGGCCTCTCTACCAAAGCAGATAATTAAGGCTTGTGTCAGTTTTACATGAAAACAAAAGGAAAAATGAAAACAGAAAGAGATAAAAAACAAAAGAAAGAAGAGTAGGATTAATGCGTCAACCTTGATATCTAATGCTTGTGAATAGTTAATTCAGCAGATAAGAAAGATGGTGAAGATGTGTAATGAGCTAAAAAGTATAACATAAAAATCAAAAAAAAAATTTGCTCAACAAATTTGTTGAAAAGTGTAAATCAAATGAAATCAGCGGCCATTTCTTGAAGATCATAATCATGTGCACCACTCGACTAACCCTATTTAATCCACCTTTAAGTTGTATGACTTACAAATAAGGGACTTTCAATTTTGTCCTCATAAGGAGGGCAAGTCCCCACAGTGTGACAGTGCAAACAGATTTCCTGATATTTCCGCAGTATGTGAACACACACGCACACACACACACACACAAAGTATTAACACGTCCACACACTCTCTGAGGGTGACTTGTGTCATTACAGTACACTCGTCCCTACATGCCCATGACCGGTGACCTACTTTTTGTCATCCATATCAGTGGCGCACGCCTTTACTGACTCAATTCTGCTTAATCTGTGTTAATCTGGCCCTCCTGGTACTGTGGGAACAGAACACTCTATCAGTGAAAATGGACATATGGAGTTTGTGTAACCTTTCTCACAAAAACAGAGGGAAAACTTTTTTTGATACTTTTTTTTTTCACCATACTTGGGATTTCCTCATATCTCTTGCTTAAATTTTGATTAAATGAGCCTAACATTTTAGGGAACTGATGGGAGTGAGACTGACTAATCTTTGTAAATACTTTTTTGGGTCCAACTTCTATATTTCACTTGTTGGTTTACATCAAAAATACGTTAATTTAAATTAATTTGTAGTTTGTTTGTTTTTTTATCGTAGAGACATCTAAAATAGTGTTTAGAGGTTGAGAGTTTTGTAATTTTGTGCACCTTCCACATATCCATTGATAAAATTTTGAACACAACAGTTAAATACAAGCTCCATTTTTTCTCCTTAATGTAACCAGAGTTAACTTAGTGGAGCTCCCATCTAGTCAACATGGTGCTGCAGCTCAACAGCCTGCAGACTATAAATAGGATGTTAGTGAGTAAAGGTCTATATTTGACTATATAGTCTCCGATTGTGAAATAATCTTCAGCTACAGGTCATTGACACTTAATACAGAGGTCTGCTTTTCAAAATTGAATGAATTTCGATTTGCATAAAAATTTTGAAACAAGTGCACTCTTTGATTCTGCAACTAACAAATTTAACATTTTTAGGAGCCTTCAAAAAATGCACATGACTCCCCTGACACAATAAATTCACACCGAAATGAACAGTGTTATTCATGTTTGCATTCCGACTTCCCTTTTAGCGTTTATAGAAAAATAAATCTTAATATGGCCACAGTGGAGATGATGAAACTGATGCATAAAATATCGAATGACGATAGTTTTGTGCTACTAATCATCCATTGATCTTTTAATCAAAGACAAGAGGACAATAACATGCTTCACATTGACTGTACACAGGCAATGAGGCAGGCAAACCTCTCACTTTACATATATGAATAACAATGCCATGTGCAGACTGCCAGATGTGTGTGCAGAGGGCTGCTCAACAATAATACCGGTACTAACTGTGTCAACTGGTGGTCTTTAGCCTCTCTGAAGCACCAACACTGTAAAACATTAACAGCAAAACAGAACTATGGACAAGAGCCACAGCCTGGTTCTCATTAGATTTTCCTGTACTATACACCACAAATAATAAATTATAAAAATAAAATAGAATTAAAAAAGAAACAAAAATAACAACAAAACAAACAAGCAAAAAAACTTGCAGTAACTTTTTACTTTAATTGTTGAGACTGAAGATCATATTTACAAAGAGTATAATGAGATTGAAGAACTGGGTTAAATTTGTCTCCATAATGTCCCAGAATTCAAAAAGTTGAATGTAAATAAGTAATAATAACTTTTATCAAGTTATTAATACTTATTTCCTTTCAATGTGTGGTGACACAGACGCTGAATTACATATAAAGTGTAAAAAGGCGTAGTATTAGTAAAATATCGGGCTAGTTCGAGGTTTCAGTAAGTTTTTTTCTTACACTGTTTCGGATCAAAATGCTAATTCTATAAAAATTATATGCATCTCTTTCATATCTTCTAGTATTCCTTTAAATGTCTCTTAACATCAGTTTTCTCTCATGTTTCTTATCCTTGTGTCTTCTCTTTACAAAAAGTGTCTCTTTTAATCTGGTTTTCTCATTTTTATTGGCTACCTTCACTGGACTATTTTGTCTTATATTCCTCATTGAGATTTAAATTTTGTTAAATGTTTTCTAATGTTCACCCCCGTGCCATGACTCAGTACCTCCTGGCGTCGTGCTGAACACAGTTCCCCCGGGAGTCGTGGAGTAGTCCTGGGGCATGAGAGCCGCATCGTGGACGGCGACCCGCCTGACGGCCGGGATGTCCCGGCTCCTGGTGGTCTGCCCCCCGGCTGACATCTCTCACAACGCTGGCTCTTCTGTTCGTGTTACAGGCGGGGAATGTTGCTTCTGGTAAAGAGTGACGGAAAGTGTGGAGGAGGCTATGAAGCAACGGTAAGACTATGGAGAAGTCACCTCGTGCCTCCACGTGGTCCGAGCACATCCAAAACACCGTAAGGACTTCCTTCAAAACACGTAGAGCGAAGAGCTGATTGGCTAAAACCAAGGGGCGGCATATCACGTGGAAGTTGTAGTTTTTTTCGCACCCTAGGGTTTTTTTTAGACATAAAGTACTCTGTTTGTTACTACAACAGACAATAGATGTGTAGTTACAGTAAACAAATCAATCTTTACATATAGGCAATATAAATATACAAATACGTCCTCTCTACAGGCCTCATTATTGGCAAATCAGCCAAATAATCTGAAAATCATATCATTATTCTTGATAATGGTTGATAAAACTTAAAAGACCTCATGTGACTTGCTAGGTAGAGTAAATATAAGCACACAGTAAATATATGTATACAGTTTAACTGGTACACTTAACAATCAATTGCAGTTCATGTAAAATTTACAAACTGTCTCAAGCAAAGAGGCTAATTTTACACAAGTTCCAGTCACAAATAATTAATAGATTTTTACTTAGATATTCTGTAACTGGAGCAGTTCTTTTGAGGATATTCCTCTGGAAATCATAACTGCTTACAAACTAATATAACATTCCTTCCAAGCTGTACCCTTAAAAAAACATTTCTGCAATGAGGTATAATAAGAGGTTGACAGACCAATTTAAATTTACAGTGAATGCACAATAGGCCATCAGGGCAGTAATATACACAAAAGTTAAATTTATTTCCCTTTTAATGTAAAAAAAGAAAAACAAAACACACTACACTTATGTCACATCTTTGTTTATTAATTCTTGTAAATGGTTTGAGCTGGTGTACAGGGTAAGATGATCTATACATATCTTCATGTCAGAATGGTTCTGATTGAAAGGCTTGTTTACATATTCACGTTTGTTCATCCTTTGTCCAGGACAATACAAAAGAAAAGAAAACAAGTGGTCATAGCTACAAAGCCTCTACATTCCCCATGATGTGGGTGTCGGCCTAGTCTAGATAATGCTTAAAGAACATCCATAACAACTCTATGAGGGTGCATAGCATTCTAATTAAATATATTTGTCATATATTTATACATATATTTTCATAAAAACATCTTTTTTGTGCATGTGCGCAGTTGCATTCCTTAGGATAGAGTAATATGATATTGCGTTTACATTGTCATGTATCCATTCTAAAGGAGTATAGGTGATCTCTATTCTTCGCAACAGTTAAGATTTTACAATACTCTTTTTAAAATACATCGTCGTAGGTTACACGTCCTCTCAAGTCACAAGCCTGGAAAAAAACTCTCTCTTCTTCCCTCAGTTCCAATAAGCATCATCTATCCATTCTCCCTGTCTCTCTCTCTCACACACACGTACATACACCCATACATACACACAAACACATGCACACAACACAAACATGGTTGAGTTGAATGGATCAAAGTGCAGAGGTTCACTTACTGTTTTGATTGAGACTGCAAATTCAAATTTTGTTTGCAAAAAATCCACCACAGAGTTAAAACAGAAGATTTCTGTTAATTTAAACAACTTTAACCACCTAGTACATATTTTTACTCAGTGACTAAGTGTAAATTTCCTCTGGATTTAAAATAGATCAACATTTGGCTTTAGAACTCTATGATAAACAAAGGGAACTGACCTAAAAATAAAGTTAGAATCCTTAAGACATTTGTCTTGTTTGGTTTGGCTGCAGTGGTTGCTGAGGGTAAATATACTTTGAGATGCTACGAGAGCTTCAATTAAGATTTGAGAAATCTGATGTCATGACTCAGCCCTATCTCCCATTATGAAACTCTGTCCTCTAATAGATTTTTGATTACTGTTATTTATTTTATATACAACTCTATTTGTTGTAAATTGTCCTCAACATGGTGTTCTAAATGCATTTCAAAGCTTTCTCCACAAGCACTGTTAATGGCAGCTGTGACCTTGGTGGCTTCTTTGTCATAGATGACAAAGAAGAACAACTTGATGATTTATGGAAGGCACAACCAGACAAACTGAATACTGATGAAATTCACTGTCAAGACTAAAGAAGGCAGTGTCAAACCTCACTGATCAAATATGTAGTTTTGCATGTTAAGCGAGTTCATGTCGATGCACTTTTGTTTTTTTGTGCATTATGTTCAGCCCATGGACACATGGTTTCCTGTCAACACTTCTCGTGTTGGTAGGCAATGTTCATTAGTAAGGGAGAGGACACTCTCTGCATCTAACAATGAGAACATGACTACAACTGTATAAGCTACTGAGAGGCTATTACCCATGCAAATACACCACATTGCTGTTACAGAGAAAACGCCATAGTGACAAAAATTGAGTTTGTTAGGCTGAAAATCTTAAGGATTATGACTTTATTACAAGATCAAGTCATCGATTTAAAATCCCTAAAACCAAACTTTTTCTGATTAAATGTAACATGTACAGAATTAGTAAGGGTGACACATTAAAGACTGAGGGAGTCAATGAACTCCATCATTTAAAAGCCGTCACCTGCTTCAATTGTGCCAGGAGAGTTTAGAGACATTGTAAATGTAAAGAGAGTGTGTCTTGTTTATCCTGGGTAGATTCAAGGCTTAAGTCTTGACTTTCCAAGAAAAGCTGCTTTGGTAAGATTACAGAACAGCTCAAGAGAGGGTTACGACTAGCAGCTCTGAAAACAATAACAAAAAAATTATGGAGGAATTTCATCAAGTAAATGAAAGTGTTTGTGAAGGGAATAATGCTTCACTAAAATCAATCTGGAACATTTTTGTACATAACTGGTAAAAATGATTTTTGGATAAACACAACAAACAGAGGCATCAGTTCCCACTTTGCCTCACAGGAGCGAAGTAGTTACTGACCCTATACTCAATACTGTGTCCTTTTTGGTCTAATGTAAATAATAGGGCTCCCCACCAAACACAAACACACACACACACACACACACACACACACACACGCACACAGGCACACACACATTCCAAATCACACCTAGCATCCTGCTTCATTCATCCAACCAACATCCTTTCCTTCCCATCTATCCCCATCAAACCCTGAACAGCCCCGACACCAAAATCTAACTCTGAAGCACTCTCTTTCTGTCCCACACTTATCTTTTGAGAGGAGGACTCGAAAATTAAAAAAACAAAATCATTTCTGATTCTGACAGAGCAGAACTGAAAACCTGAGTGGAGTAACAGTGGAACACATGTGATATGTAATCAAAAACGTGTGCTATATCGGCTCTCATGTGCACGGACTGGGCATGGAAATTATGTGCATTCGTGTGATGTGTAACTAATGCGTTCATTCAATCAGTGACTCACTCATTCAGGCTACAGTAGCATTTACAGTACTTAAATATAGTGTTTTGATTTCCAGGAAAATGTGTGCTACTATGGTATGACCCTTTCATAGTGCTGCCGACAGGTTCCTGCATGAAGTAAGTGTTTCAGAGATGAAGGGAACAATAGGTGGTTTACAGTGATGCCAGGATATTTTTTTCCAAACATTGTGAAACACTTACAATTACAACTTAAAATACTCAGAAAAAGAACACGGAGTTTGGTGGTTCCCACCTTACGCGATCAGCAGCAGACTCCTTATTAGGTATCAGTGTATTAAGTTAAAATATCCTGGTTTATATTTTGCTACGTTTAGTGCTGAAAAACAAATAATCCTTCTCAGGCCTCTGCAATACCACACTGCTACAGCTGAGTCATCCGACCACGCATCAGTGTGTCCTTCCCTGACTGACTCATTCCCATCAAGGTTGATGGGATCAGCCAGATGCAGCGCCAGCCGCCCAAAGTCAAACTCGACTGCTGTTGGTCCAGATGGAGTTTCTGTCTTCAACTGAGGAGTTCAGTCAGTTCGACTTTTCAGCTTCAGATCCTTTATGCAGACATTCAGAACCCCGGCTTCCATCTTCTGTGCTCTTGTTGTTATATATTATTGCTGTACCAAACTCCAAAACACTATCCCACACTCTGACCAGGCAATAATTGTTTTTTTTTTTTTTTTAAATGATGTAATGTGTTTCTGATCATGTGTGTGCGTGCTTTTGTTTTGTATATATATGAATGTTTGTGTGTCTTCACAGTTCACGAGTCTGGGGTCAGTGTTAATAAGACGATCACAGTGCTACCTGTCTGTCCTCGCTGCACAGTTCCTTCCCAAAGCACATCCTGTGGTAGCATCACGCTATTTTATCTTTGCTACCATTTAATCTCAAATTCATCAAATCATTTTATCTCCATTATACAGATCCTCCATAGTTTCTCCACTTCATTCACTTTGTCTCAAATGAATGAACCAAATATGACTGTGAGGCCCTACAGCCGTTGCAAACAGATAAAGCACACACACACAAAGTTTTTAACATTAGATGGAGGAGCTATAGGCGGTGATGGAGAGGCCTGTGATTTTACTGCATATTGGCTGAGGCTACTGATAAAGGTTGTGAGTCAAGGTGACATGCGCTACTGGGAGAGATGATGGAAGAAGAAGGTAGAAAAAGGTCACGAGGGAGGAAAACGTCGATCTTTGTTTTGTAGAGCTTCTGCGCAATGCGATCAAGCAACCAAGCCCCTGTCCCAAAAGAAAACATTCCCCGTTGTCTGAAAAACACATTTCCCCTGGAAACACAAGGGGCGAAAAAAGCTTCAGCCCCCTACCGAGGTCAGGCAATGCTTGAAAAAACCAAAGCGGACGGGTTTCAAAGGAACGGAATACAAGAAACAAGCTTCAACCACAAAGGAAGAGACACCAGCGCACGCAGACAGGGGACACTCACGAGCGGGGAGGGGGGGGACACGGCGGCTTCCTCATTCCAGCACTGAGCGTGCCGTGACATCACAGGGGAAGGGGGGCAGCGAGCCAATCATGAGGCAGGGCTCAGCGCCAAGCCAGGAGCAACAAACACATGCGGTAGAGAAGAATACACGCATACGTACGCACACATACACGCACTGACACATGTCCACGTAGCATAGAGTGCATATATCACATAGAGAATAATAGGGGGAGGGTCCGGTGAAAGAAGCATTGGTAGGCTCAGCAGAGGCTTAGCTGTATACAGAACCATCCATTGAGGGACTCTATTTTTTTGGCTGTAGTTTTATCGAACTCAACTTGCTTGCCACTCCAGCTGGGGGAGAGGTGGGGTGAGTGGGTAAGGTCCTTAAAACGGCCTGTGGCCCAAGCCTCGGCCAGCCCCCCTACCTTGTACCCCTTCAGTTTGTAGATAATGACAGTTCAAAAGGTCAAAGGGCATGCACCAGCAGTCATCATGCGATTACAGTTCACAGGAAGCACTTTTTGTTGCTTTTTTTTTTTTCTTGGTTGTTTTACTGACATTAACGTTTTTTTTTTTGTTAAAAAAAATCATCATGCCTTAGTCTAGTTGATAGTTTCTTTACAAATGTTATAAAACTACAAGTTGAACTCTTTTTTTTTTTTCTCTCTCGCTGTCTCTTTGTGGTGCTCCATGGTCACACGTTGAGGATGATTCTGTGTTTGTCATTTTTGTTGTTTGCACTTCTTAGTCTTTGTCTTACTCCTTCTCTCCTCCCTTGCTCATTTTCCTCTTCGGTCTGGTCGTGTTTTTGTGGAGGATGGTTTGGCAGTGGCTTTTCGGTCCTAGAGAAACAGAAAGAGGCACCATTAACACACAAAAAACCGACTATATAATTTAAAAAATGTGATCAAAGTGGACTAAATGCCAAATCTAGGGTTATAATTTTGAACATAAATGGAACAGAACAGCATTTGAGATGCTGTTGAGCTCCAATATGTTGCTACAAAGGCTTCTATCCAAGCACTGGGATGCACAAGTGCTTGTTGTGTGTCCCGTACCTGGAGGACTGGGTAGTATGTGTATTTCAGTGTTTAACTCTCCGCAGACTGGTGCGCTGTACTGAATGAGCACCCTTTCTCACATCCACCCCCACCTGGAGCAAGGAGGGAGGGAGGAGGGAAGGAAACAACACTCGGACCAGTTAACTGCTGAAGCCTCTACATGTGAACAGAGCGGGAAACTAACACATCTGTCCACCAACCGGCTGTTTTGGCTCGCCGCAGTGCCCAACATCACAAACTTCTACTGCTTTGCATTAATAATTCATCAGCCAGTCGGGTTGGAAGATTTTATTCCCAGAGCCTGAGGCTCATAGATCAAAATATCAAATCAGTTCAATGATGATGTTGATGATTAAATGTCTGCTAACACTCATTTTGTAAATCTGTGCTTCACAGTCTTATTGCATTTTTAGAGTCCAAATTATCATCAACTCATATTTATTGTCAGTTTGGTGTCCGATTTGCTGATGGAGACATAATGTTTAACCATCATTTGGCTGGTGGCTACTGTTAATTTCCCACCCTTTGTGCCAGGCTATGTGTCTGACTCAGTAAAATGCTGTCTGCTGGGCTTTCAAGTGTTTTTGTGTGAATATGACTCAGTGTAAATGATGATTATGAGCTGACTCACCTTTCGAGCAAGTACGCTGCCGTGCTCAGAAACAAACTGCGTCTCTGCAGCATAGTCCTCTTTCTCCTCTCTCTGTAGAAAAGTAACACAATTTACATATAAATAGCAGCTCAAAGTATTTGTATATTCAGTTGATAAAGTGTTTGCAATTAGAAATGTAAAACAAAACCAAAAAAGTATATCAGACATGGCAGTTATTCCTCATGTGTTGCTCCACACAACACATCACTCTGGTCAGGATCATCAAAATAATTTATTTTGATGACTGCTGAGTTGTTCAGTGATGCTAATTCTGTTAATGGTTGCAAGCAAATAAATCAAACTGAATGGCTGCTGTCCCATCTCATAATAATTCAAAAAAGATAAAGGGATGGACAAAGATGTTTCCCCCTTCCAGGCGCAGGAAGCAGCGGGTGGTCGGCGCAGAAACCTGACCTGGCCCCGCCTTGGCTCCTGTTCCCAGGCACACTGGCTTGCCTCCTGGTGAGAGAAGCCCAGCCCCCTTTCAAAGGGCTGCGTGCCCTGCAGGAGGCGCCCACGCAGCACATGAGAGTAACCCGTGTCACACACCGGAGTCAACAAAGCCTCCTGGGCCACTCGCAGGCCTGGCACATCACGTCCCGATGACACCGAGCCCACCCAGCCCTGCAGGGAGTCCTTGTCCGGTAAGTAGGGCTGAAATGCTCCGCCTCCCACCATCCTGGAGAGCAATAGCAAAGGAAGGGACAAAATAAATAAAAAGAGGATCTGCAGTATGTCGCCATTTGTGTATAGACACTGGAAAACAACACACAGTGTTGTCGGTTAGAGTTCAATGGTTAGAAGACGTACCTGTTATCTCCGTTATGTTCCCCAGCCCGACTCAGTCCCGATATGTCACACCGCTGGGCGTACACCTGCTGGCCTGCAACAACAGAAATCCCTTCCACTGAGCCCAGCCCTACACCGCCAACTCCCCCTTTTGCTCCTCCTCCTGCTGCGAGGGCCTCCCCTCTCCTCCCATCCGACCTCTGACCTCCCAGCTGCCCGTTTAGGTTGACCTTGGGCACGGCGCCACTGGCTCTAACCCTGTCCCTATCTGCCAGCAAAGTTGCTGGCTCCTGTGGCGCCTCCTCCTCCTCAACCTCCCCTTCCTCTTCCTCTTCCTCCTCCTCCTCCTCCAATTCCATGATGGAGCCGCTAGCCCCACTGGCTCCGCTGCTCGGGCGACCCAAGCTGCTGCAGGGAAGGGAGAGCGTTGCGCCTTCAGAGTCGTCAGCCCGACTGCTGCCCTCCAGTGACGAGTCCTCCACTGTTACCAGTGAGGGGCTGACCCCTGCTGGCCACACCTGAACGTCCGACATCTCCATTAACGTGTCTTCCTCGGTGGTTGCGATGGGTGCACATTCCAGGCTGGAGACTTCCTGCCAGTAAGGCTCCGCGCCCAACGGAGAGGGCAAACTGTACTGCATGGAGGCCGGGGACAGCAGCTCCTCTTGCACCAGCCCATAACCTGGAGGGAAGACAGGGCGAGACAAGAGAAAGACTAACACCACGCAGGCACAGCCAGGGGGAGGATGAAGAGGTGGTGGATCGACTGTTTCTCCAACCCATGAGGAAACAGTGGGGCTCAGCCTTGTCCCAATACACCAGGAAAGAGACCAGAGTCAGTCTTTATAAAGATTTAAGATTACAATATCCTTGAATCTGTTTCATTTCAAGGGAATTTTTGTATTTTCAATCCTGGTTCTTATTTTTACATGTTGTTGTGTGCAAATGACTGTTACATACCAAAGCTTTTTTTTTTTCAGTAGCCTGTCTCAATGGGGTGCCGCAACAAAGAATTTTACTGTTGAACAAAAGATTGTTCTCTGCATAGATTTTTGAGTGGCAATAAAAGCAGCTTTTGCTGATGTAGTAAAGATAGTTGCCATTGCAGCAATGTTGCAGCTCCACACCAAGATGATCAGCTTGAGCAAACACAAAATCTTTAGGGTAAGTGCCAGTCATCTGCACACCAAAACAGGTAAAAAATAATGCCCAAGTTTAAAAGCAGTGGAATTCCGCCTAAAGTAGGGAAAGATGGATATAATAATCCTACATCCTGAATCAGTAATCTGACTCTTATTAATTATGTTTTGTCTTAGTTTGAAAGGTAGAGCACAAAAAAAACTTGCCCTTTAGTTTCACTTCATCTTCTTTTATCTTTTCATGTTAACTTATCTCAATGATGTATCAATATATATCCATGCTTATTATATCCATATAAAAATATGGAGTGATTTTCTTTTGTTTGTTTGATATAATGCACTTTAGGTTACTGTCATTGGGACATGGCAGTAAGAGTGAGGTGGGGGTCAAAGGGAGTTTGGTGCATCATCCGTCATCCGTGAGGTGGATGGTGCAGGGCTTCAGTAAGAAAGTGAGTCTGCAGGACATTCACTGTGTTCCTTGATAAGTAAAAGAAGTGAGTCTGGAGTTACACAGTTCATTGACTGTAGGGTTGGCACGATATAAATGAATCAATAATTTATTATGTTTAAAGTGAATTTTAGCATCCAGATTCCATCCACAAATGGAGCTCATTAAGATGATGAAAAGATGCTCCATAACAGCTGCTAGATTTACATGCAGCCAATGATGGAATAACAATATTAAAAGAAAGTATATTCAAAAAGCAATTAAAATCAATTAAAGTAAAAGGCTGGGTGATGTGCATTCCAAGAAAAGACAAACTATATCATACGGTTGATTGGACAAAGTTCTTTTTCTTCAATATTTATCTCCTAGCAATTTGATACAGATACAAAAGCTGTGATAAAATGTCTCTATTATCGTTCCAACCCGTGTTCCTCAGTGGGAGTCAGCAGCAGCTTGCACATTCTGCAGGGGAAAATGCAAGTTACTGTTGCTCTTGCATACTCCTGTTGTTACACATCAGAGTCATGCATTTACATGTCTGAATCCCAAGCATCCAAATAAGGGTCCCTGTCCACCTATACGCACACACACAGACATACACACACACACACACACTAATACACAACCACATTAGACAATCCTATTATGTTTAAAGACTTTTATGTATTTGATTGTGCCTGTTAATAAAGGCAGTTTACAGTATCATATATTATGTAGTGGCTGACATTTCATTCCAAAAACCTATAACCATTTAAAACCTTCAATCAGACAGCAGCTTTCAACAAGTTTTATTCTGTTTTAGTCTGCCAAGACTTTTAATATTTAGAGAGAGTTGATTATTGAGTGAACTGTAAGTAAATAAACTGAATTGTTGGGGTATCCAACATTATTCACTACTTTGTAATCACTAAATCTACAATGACACTTTGATAAAAGAACATATTCACTAACAAAATACACAAGGACACAAACAAACACACACTACATTCAGTGATAATTATTTTATATAAATATGAATTTTAGAGCAAAACAAATATGAGGGCTATTCATAATGTGGTTCATATTCACATCAAAAGCTATATACATATTTTGATTTATAATGCAAATGACTTTGCTTTGTTTTAGTTTTAGTGTCATTTAAGTTCCCTTTTTTCAAGTTGTCGTTTTTTTCTCACTCTTACTTTGCTAACTTTTAATAATTAGATTATTGATTTAATAGCTATTATATAGATTCAATATAAAGATGCAGTAGATATCTCTAACCTCTTAAGATAATTATTGAAAAAAAACAGTATTTAAATTCATTTACTTTAGAAATGTCATGTGACTAAAGCCTATGATCTAACATATGTATGTTTGAGATTTAAATAGACAATAAATATTCTCACACACATATTGGTACATGTGACAGGTTTGGATTTGGGATTGACCGTTAATAAAATGTTTTTTTGATTAATCAGTATATTAATAAGATCAGATGCATGACATAAGGACATAAGGTCAGTTATATACAGTAAAGGAGTACTTCACCCAAAATCAAAGATCAAGGATGCATTTAAACTGTTCAGCTTCAGAGCTGAATCCAACAAGGTGTGATGTCACCTCAAGTATTGAGTCAACAGGTTAAACCACCAACCTCTGACAACTAGATATAGTTTTGGCAAAAATAAAATGCATAGTGTGAGCATAACCTTAAAGTTTTATAACAGTGAATTCAATTAAATTTTTCAGGCAGTTTTTTACAAACTGACCTTGTTGTATAATATTGACAATGCAGTAACGTGTAGTAATTAAAAACATTGTTTGTATTTCCAGTCCTTCTTCCCTGAAAGAAAAGTGAGGAAAGTGATGATTTGTCTCCTGGAAAACAATAATTGCCTCTCATGTGTCTGATGAACAGCAATGACCAAAATGTTACTTTGAAGTGGTTCATCAATGACTTTATTTCACACGTCATTTATTTTGAAAGCAGCCTTTTTGCTTGAATTGTAACTGTGTAAGATTATGTTTAAGCTTAAGAACAGATTCATGTAAAAAATCAATTTATTTAATGTTTGAAAACTCCTTTAATTTTCAGCTGTGTATAAGAGCCTTAGCTACCAAGATACTGTATGTGACTTATCTGATTGTTAGTTATAACAACTATATGCTTTAAGAAGTTTGTTGCTTTTTTTCTGCCAAGCAGATATAGAATTTTTTGCAGAAAAATATACTGTTTTCTCATTAAGGTCTATATAGAAAACTCTACGTTATCTGACTTGTAAGTCTGTTTTGTTTTCTCGGATTTCAAATGCTTTCAGGTCGGACTAATTGAATTTACCAGCACCTGGTTCTCCTATTAAAAAAATCTCATAGAATGTTCAACTATTGCATATAGAAACATTAGCAAAAAAATAATGGGATCCGTAGCAAGTTTGATCAGTAAAATGTATCAATGGGTGAAATACTTCTTTAGTGTGTAAGTCACAGTCTAGTAATAGTTTTTGTGTATATGGTTTAAAATGTGAGTAGGCATGTGTGTGTTTCTGGGATGGTACAGGGCCAGGGGGGATGAATGAGGTGTCAGAATGAGGTGAACAGGGAGGAATGACTGAGAATTAGAGTGAGAGTTAGAATGAATTAGATGAATGTGGGTTAGCCTTTCTCTTGCTATTTAAACACAAACACAAACAAAGTGTCGAAGGCACAGGATGTAAGTGAAGCACAAATAAACAAGAAGACAAACACATAGCACAGCACGCTACTCACTTAACCACTGTACACACACGCACGCACATGTCCACATACACACAACACTGCACTTATATTAAAATAAAGATGAGGACACACAGTTTTGGCTCGCAGATGAGCCTTAAATGTACAGAAATAAATTACACACACCCAAACCAATGCACAAACACACACCTCACAGCAATATCTCTGCTGGCAGATAATGTTCAGACAATGTTGACAGTGAAGTCGTCATCAGACTTGGGCAAAACATTGATTTTGAGAATTGATTGTAATATCAAAACTTAAGTAACTGGAACTTAAGTACATTTGCACATGGTAACTCCATAAAAAAATATTTTCTTGATAAAAGTGGAGAAAAAATGTACAAATTATAGTCCCACTTATTAGACACTAACAGTAATAGTAATAGTAATAGTAATAGTTCAGTTTAATATTTTGCCCATGTATGACAAACATCATGTCACAGCAACATTGTATATTGAACATTATGTGCTATGCAGCTGACCATGTGTTACAGCGTAGCAATAAACAACACATTTATTTTTACAGGAAAAGAAACAAAAAAAAACCCAAGACCCCTTTGTTTGTTAATATTGCATTAAAAACAGGACTGAAATACACTCATTAAACAGAGAAAACATTTTACAGTGTGAAGAAAACTTCATACATTGAAAGCATGCCATGCACAGAAAGATGTCAGAATCAATAACAGCAAACAACAAACTTTATTTTGTTCAGTTAACTGCTCACTCACAAGTCCACGTTACAGACACAAAATCATCCTGTGTAGACCTGGGTAGATACGCATTTTAAAATATTCTCACATATCTAAAAAATTCATTGAAGCTCTGTGTATTTTGCATGCCGTTTTAAACATGTCTTGTGCAAAAGCAAAATATTCATATACATAAATTTCTTGCAAGCCAAAGTAAAAATATTGATTTTTTTGACTGTATATGAATACTAACAATTCAGCTACTATTAACTATAACCCAGGTCTGAAACACACACACGCACAAACACCATACACACCTACAAAAACACACAAACACATACACAAACAAATACCGTAACAGCGAAGCATGCAGCATGCACATGCACAAACTGTAGTACACACACAGAGCTGGATTGAGAGAGGAGGAGGAGAGGGTCCCCGCCCGACTGAACGAGGGAGGAGCGCGGGAAATTAAGATGACAAGAGAGGAGGAGGAGGCCCAGAGGTCAACATGAGGTCATATGAGGTCAGAGGTCGGACAGGAAGAGCTGTGAGGAAGAAGAGCAAGAGAGGGGAGGAAGAGGAGGAGGAGCAGGGCGGCTGGGCAGCAGATATGACATGTTAGAGAGAGACGGAGAGTAAGTCAGATAGAGACTGTCCTGAGCAAAAGACAAAAGTCCAAGACGGCTAGAACATTGCTACAATGTCTGCTGTCAATCAACAAGGGTGAGACTCTGTCTTGTTCTCAGGGAAAGAGAGAGAAAGATAGAGAGGAAGAAAGAAGGAAAGAGGGAGGGATAGAAACAAGGTATGAAGGCCCAGAGCACACTATCACCTGTGTATTAGCTCCATTTCTGACTAGTGTTTCCATCCCAGACATACACACATGTATGCACACACACACACGTGCATGTGTGCACACACTCACAGACAACGCTACACACATGTTATCTAAACAATCTCAAACATCCTTGATTAAAAAAAGGAGGATTTACCCATATGTGACGTGTTGGCATGTTTGGCCTTAAAAATATCTCAGTTAACTGTTAAAATCCTGCCGTCAGTAACAGCAAAAGTGATTATCCTCGTTTCTCATATTAAGTGAGGAGAATAAGAACCATCATGTTTAGGGCTCAAGTATGAGGTGTGAAAAACTGTAACTGAAAACAGAAAATGACTTGTGCCTCAGTGAGGAGTGCACAGAGGCGGTGTTAGTGCATGCTGCAAAAGGCCGGGGTTCATGGTGGGAGAATGACACCATTCCTCAGACCTCAAAAACATCATCTGAGTTTCATCATCATCATCATCATCATCATCATGTACATGTCATTAGCAGCAAACCACCATGCAGCCCGAGTTTAACTTGAACTTACCCCTTCTGAAAAACGGGGGTCTAATAACTCGCGGCTTGTGCACTAGGCGTGGTGGCCTTGTGTCCGTGACCTCTTGTGGAGCAACAGAGACAAGGTAAAACGGCTGTTACCCACACTCACAGGGAAGCAGGGAGGTTTTCAGAGGTGGAGAGTAAATGAGAACAACAGCTCACCTTATTGTGTTGGGGGATTTTGTCTCAGATTTTAAGTGGTGCTGACTAATACAATTGATTAAAAAAATAAAAGTATTCAAGTAAATAAATCCTGGAGGAATAATTGTGAAATTAGCATAGAATCAGGGTGATAATAAAGCAACAAAGAGAAGTGCTTTTTGTTTTTAAAGTGAATATTTTTTATATATTCAATATATGAACCACTGGATTTCTATTAGGTATGAATATAATGTATATCTCTGCAAAGATTACTCAGTACATCAACTGACTGTATAAAGATGGACAACATGACAGCTCCTCAAAAGTGATGCTAAAACATCTTGACAGCCCCCTGGTGTCTGGCTGCAGTATAGGTCATAAGACCTGCCCCCTTAATGTTAGTAAAGGAGACAAGGACCCAGCTAAAACATATTAAAATATATATCAACTACATGTCATCTCAACCAGATCTTATCACGCTGGTGTTGATTTTTTCTGATAAGTTATGTTTTAATTAGTTATTTATGTTAGAAAAAAGGATGTTGATGTCATGACTGACAGAAAACCTAACCTGTGATTGAGTCAGGCAGGTCCTCAATACCTTGTTTTTTTCAGCTGAATGCTACTGTGCAGACTCTGGCTCCAGATGACATCACTGGTGCAAGATGGCAGCACTAGTATTAGAGATATTTTGCCTTTATTTATGCACAGTGAGAGGAAGTGAAGACACATCGTCCATCTGTTTTACCGTCATTAAGTGTACCAAATTCTGTAAGTGAAGTTTAACCATGCTAATGGATTGTTTTGCTTTAAGGTAACAGGGTGTTAAGACTCAAGATAATATCAGAGCATTTTTTTGTTGTAACGTAGAAGGGTAATTTACTGTTGGTTAATCAGGATACTTGTCTGAAAATTCTGTGTCTTGTGTGGTTTTTGATGTGTTTGTGTACTCTTACCATTGATGACACTGGGGGAGAGCAGGGTGGAGTCGCGGTCCCCAAGTCGACAGGCACCCTCCTCTAAAGATCCGGGTGCTGGCTGTGGAACCTGACCCTCCAGGGAGGTAACGATGTCAGCTCGATCAATGTTTTTCAGAGCGGTGTAGAGGCTCTCCACTGAAAGGGAAACACATCAAGAAAGATCAGAAGTCAAGTCAGAGTATTTTAAAGTACAACCTGAGTGAACTCTACAACAAGTGCCAAAATTTAAGTTGACAAATAGAAATAGTCAAAGAAAAACTTACTTTTGGCCCTTTTGCCCTCTCTGCTGGCCCACAGGTTGAGCAGAGCAGAGCTTTGGTCCAGCAGTGAATTGGGATTCTCCACACGGATCCTGTTGATGTCGTCCACACCAAACTGAAGCTCACGTGCCAACTCTGACAAATGGGAAAGTCGAGTAGGTGAATTGATAACACACAAAAACAGACAATTATTTGATGGCTAGCTCCTCTGATTTTTTAGATAACTAACCTGCCCAGCTTAAACCCAGCTGCTCGGATATGATGTTGATCTTGATCTCAGTCCTCTCCATGGCATTCACTGTGGCTAATGAGAGGAGAAAAATGCCTCTTTTACCATGATAAATTATTGTATACTAAAGAAATTGTAACTCTGACTATCGACAAAAAAAATGGAATATCAAAGTCACACCTTATTTGATAAGTCCATCTTATTTAATACTGTAAGTATTCAGTGCATGAACTGTGGTTAAATTTGGGACTTAGTGGTTAGATAACAACTTTGGACTATTCATAAGTGTGTTATTGACAAATATCAAAATACTACAGACAGTTGCTAGTTTAGTTTAAATAAGTACCTGCCTGGGAAGACTAGATGTTACCTTGAGTTGCTATTACAGTTATTAATAGCAATACTTACCTTGACAAAAGCATTGCTCTGTTGAAGGAAATAAGCAATTCCCAAAACACTGTTTTTGTCCAAATAATCTTAAAGGTAAGCACACCATAAGGACAGGGGAGGTCAGAATTTGGGGGTTCATTCAGGCTTGTCCCACTAATCAAAGTAGCATTCAGTAACTATCATAGAGGGACTGAGGTGCAATGTAGCAGCGCTGTGTACTTGATAGACAGAAAAGGCCTTTACCCCTTCACCCCTCCGCCATCATCAACCTTTAGTCATACCAGAGCACCGTCTTGACTCTGTTAATTAATCACAGGCCAATCAGTATGAGGACTCCTCTGTCTAGCTCCACTGCGAGGTCCTGCCCATTCCCAGTGCTAAGCTACAGTGCTGATGCTAACAGTATCTGATGCCATGCCATTGGAATTCGCAGTGGAGACACCAGCGCCATGCAAACCAATCACAGAAGTCATTCAACTGTTGTCATAGCTACCAGGACACTCAGGAAAGAAAAGGCTAATTTGCAAAGTGCCATAGAGCCGTTTTGAGTCATTTTTGGGACTGCTGTTAATCTTCTGGTCATACATTCAATGCAATTTCCTCTAACTGCACTGCAAAGAACTCTGGGGCATTATGTAGAGCAGTGCATTACATCCAAGGCTCAGTCTTTGTGCCATGCGTGCACGCCAGACAGAAAGAGGGGGCTGGACAGGGCAGAGTGGGAAGCGGAGGGTTGTAAAAGGGCAGTAAAACATTCAGTGCCCATCTCCACTGTGTATAAGTCAGGAGAGGGCTGAAGGTCAGGCAGTGGAGGACTCACCCACGCCGGGCTCATTCAGTGCACTGTAGCGTTCCCTCAGGGCGAGCGGGGTTAATGTCCGCCTGCGCTCTTCACTTCCCACAACCTAAAACATAAATACAGAGCACTGAATCACATCAAACTGCCTTGTAATAGTTGTCTGATGTGTCATTAATTGTCACCTTTTACTGCAAAATGTCTGACCTACAGGACACTGGCACTATGTAGAGTTTGGTGGATGATGAAATATTACATATGTATATGTAGGGTATATGTATCAACAGATTCAACTTGGAGGTCACTGAAGTATTTTTTTCAAAATGCCCTCCAGTAATAATATTGCAGTATACAATTAAAAACTAAGCATCAAGGGAGTTTGTTACTATTACAATAAATCCATAAATAAATCAATAAATCCTTTGGAACTGAAAGCCCAGATTCATCTTAAGGGTTTAACAACTCAAAATTAGGAGTGCTCTTGATGCGTGTCTCCTGTACGCTCTATGCAGGGCCATGCCGTGCCTAAACCTAACAGAGTATTTTTAGTTTGTGCAAACATGTCTGACATGGACAACCCTGGTTGACTTGCAAATGTTTGTAAGGGCAGCCCCACATAATGTCTGCTCCTGGTTTTATGGACACTGCTAATTTGTGAAAATAGCTTCTGTAAGTTACATATGACAATAGTTAGACATCTTGTAGAGGAACTTTAGATAAACTGAGGTGTTATCCACGTACCCAGATATCTGTCTCATCATGCACATGGATGTCTAGAAAAGTCAAACACATAGGTTTGCCTTTGTGTGCTTTGCGAGATGTTTACATGCAATTCCTTACCTTGACACAGGGTGGCATGGTTATGTTAAGGTTACACAGCACATGCTGTGTGTCTTCGTACTTGGTGCACTTCCGCAGAAAGGATAAAAACCCAGTTGCATCCTTGTTACTATCTCTGACCTAATGTAGACAGACCAGGTGGAGAGATAAAGGCAAAGAAAGAAGAAGAGAAGAAAAATAAAGGAGAATATGGAGACAGAAAGACGAAGAACCAGAGAGAGGAATTAAAGAGAAATGAGTGGACAAAGAGGAAAGAGTAGAGGAAATAAATAAAAGAAGCAGACAGGGTAAAGGACAGAAAACATGAGAGAGGAAGAGAAAGAGATAGAGCAAGAATAAAAGAAGGAGGAGGAAGAGAAATATATCAAAACAGGTATTAGATCCCTCCACAATGTCTCGAGCAGGTGGCGCAGTAACATGGGACGAGAAGCAAGGGGGAAACAGGTATGGAAGCAGTCCACAGGCAGGCGAGAGAGAGAGAGATTTACCTGCACATTTTACCTGGACGTCTGTCAGACCAGACAGTTACAGAGTGACCGTGAGAGAGAGAAAGAGAGACAGTGAGACAGACACGTACAGACAGGCAAGGCCGCAAGATAGGAAGGCAGGCAAAGAAAGTGAGGGAGTCACAGGACATGCAAACAATTACCCATGAGAGCCTAAAGGTAGACTGGTAAAGTTGTTTTTATGATTGGTTACAACAAAATGAAGATATTTTTCAAGGTATTTATCTAGCTGATAGTGAACAGTAATGTATGTCGCAATGACACACCAGTAGATAGATTACCAAAGAAAATGAACAATGAAAATACAATAGAAAATCACAGAAATATGATAACAAGACAGACATGAAAAAGACGGAAACAGTGTGAAACGTCTGTGCAAGAGGGGAGGCTTAAGCAACATTAAGATAATGCAGAAAGACAAAAAATGACAATTATGATCATAAAGGACTTTTTTTTTTTTTTTTACAGTGATGCATCTGTGACTAGAGACTTAAAAACAAGGTCCTATTACATATGAGGGGGAAGTCTATTATTACACAATTATCAAAAAAAAAGTTTGGAAAGAAATAGGAAAGCAGGCAGGGAAATCTGTGATAAATTTGGTTTTACTTTTCATTTAATTAGAAAAATAAACAGTTTGTCAACCCCAAGTAAGGACGGACTTTCAACTCAAGTTTTTATCAAAAGTTTTTATGCATATTCTTGAGTGTTA
Organism: Acanthurus leucopareius; assembly: GCA_029814765.1. Taxonomy (NCBI): domain Eukaryota; kingdom Metazoa; phylum Chordata; class Actinopteri; order Acanthuriformes; family Acanthuridae; genus Acanthurus; species Acanthurus leucopareius. Next base: position 456,327 of record JAQMCX010000027.1, read on the forward strand.
GAATTTAAAAGGTAGGAAAATCTAAAAAAAAAATAAACCCAAAAAACAATCAAACAAAAAAAACCCTATACGCTCACTTGTAATGTTTTGTGCCTGTTTAGAAAAAGAGTTAGTTCAGATAGCTTATTGGAAGCTGGAGACACCTTTTTCAAACAAGTGATGATGTACAGAACATTTACCTCACTCAAGTTTTGTTACCATTTTTCAGCCTATACTTGTATAGCTTATAACTAAATTATGCTTAGTGTAACCTCGGTTATTTAACCCTACCACCTAATTGCTTTTTTTTAAATTAGTGACATGTGAAAGTTTACCTCAAACTGGCTTGACAATTCGATGGAAACAGCTAGCAAAGATTTATACAGGTGGAGAAACATATACATGTGAAAATCTATCAATAATAATCTTCAGTGAAATCCTTTCATACTGTATGAATACATATTGAAATGTACACATTTTCTCAATCTCACTATTGGACTACAAGCCTGTTAAAGTAAAAAGATGCCTGTATTCTTATTTAGCAGTTTTTTAGATGTAGTTTTAACATTGGAGTTGCTGTGGCTCTTAATGAGTTCAGAGAGGAGACAATGCAGCAACACTGTTATCAAAAGTTTTACATGCTCACAATGAGATAGAGAGATTGCCTGACAGATTGACAGTGGAAAGCAAACACACAAAAACCACCGTATGAGCAGGTTGTCTGGGTGATCAGCCGGTGGATACTCGAGAAGGAAACTGATTAACTAGCAACAAGATCATTGACACACTGAATTCAACGACAAACAATCCAAACCACAGTACAGTATGAATATATAGCGAGTGATAGAGAAGCAGGCACGTGAACAGTGAGATGGCAACAGACCTTGACAGACACAGGCAGCCTGTTATCCCTAAAGGCCTGGAAGCTGAAGCTGCGAGGCTGCTGGGTGGCCTTCCTGATGGGCACCAGGTTCCCAGAACACTCGAGGTGCAGCGGCATGCCCTCCATCAGCTGCAGTGAGTTTCACAAAAAATTTAAGGAAAATCAAGATAAATCAAACCCTTATGACATTATGACTGTTACTACTAGACTTTCACTGGATGGTTATCACAGTCTAAATAAATAAAACTAACAACATTGTTCCAATATCTTTAGAAATAAAAAGAGCTGACTTCAATTCTTCTTCTTTTTTTTGGTGTCTTTTGTCTCTGGTTGGTAAATAAATTACACTTGGAGTACAGGTATAGGGACTTGGAGAGAGAGGCTGTAACAATAACTCCAAAAAAACAAAAAAATTCCATCTCCCAGGATAAGAGAGCTTTGGGAGCATTGCCAGTAATATCTAGGTATGACCTCTGACTAGCAATAATTTAATTCATACTAATTGCTTCCTTCAACACCTTTCTCTTTTTTGTGAGCTCCCTTTTGCCCCAGTGCTGACCTCAATGTCTCGACTGCGGGCCACTTCTGTGAAGTTTTCGTGCAGCTCCAGCGTTTTGTCCATCTTATCGTCTGTCATGCAGTAACAACGCAAGCGTCCCTCGCGTGCTTCATTCATTTTGGCAAAAATGACAAACTTGGCCATGTATGGAACGGACATCAACTCCCGGTACAGTAAATTGGCAAAGGTCACCGCCTCTGCAGTGCGTGGACAGTCTGCCAGCCAGAATCTGGATAAGGTAGGAGAAAAAAGAAGGTTGAAAGTGGCAGAAAGAAGCATTATTAATATTCAAAAGTATGCGGGAAAGTGGGGAAGAAAGGCTGGCTGGTAATAAATTTGTCCTGATTAGTGCAAAGGTGCTCACCTTGCAGAAACATTGGTGGTGAAGTTTGCACAGTTGTTGGCGTACATCAGCTTGGTTGTTCCGGTGATGTCCTCCCACTGAGCTGGTGCTGTGCCACCTGACACACAACAACCACACTGTGTCATTCATGCCCTGATAACTGAGGTAACAGATGCCTACACACACACTTTTGCAACACATTTTGTGTCGTAGGAACATCCAAAAAATTAAAACAAATTACAAAGTCTTTGTTCCGGAAACAAAGTTTACAAGCTTCTTATCATTTTGATTTATCTCTAAATGTCCTACCAATGACACTGCAGAGGAGGCGCAGGCTGGTGGTGTCGCCCTCCCCGGCATCCCGAGGACTCTCCCTCCAGGATGGTGGCAAAGGGATGCGCAACCCGATTGGACGGTGGAATTTGCGTCGGCGTGGCTCGATGGTAACCACCGGGCTGAAGGTCGCTTGGTTACCAAGCTGCCGAGTCAGCAACTCATCAGGGATTGGCTGCGCCTGAGGAAGAAATATTGAGAAAAAAGACTGTCAAAAGGGAGGATGTCAGAACAGACAGTTCAACGGATATGAAGCTAATCGAGGCTGAGTGTATAAAATATGTAAAAGCCAAGCACAAACACAAATATATAAAAGCTAAAATAAATATGTAGGTGATCTGGACGGGAAATAAACAAGCAGAGAATAGAAAAAGGGGGGATTGAACAACAAAACAGAGAACACAAAGACAATAAACTGAAACATAAAACTCACAGCCATACTCACACATGCAAACTATTTCATATATTCACACCTGACCCAACTCAGATCAGCGCACCAGCTCGGTCAGAATGGTTCACAACTTAAATCAGGAAACTGAGGAGTGATGAATGGCTGGATAAAAGGAAAACATAAACAGAGCAGCATAAGGCAAAGCAAAAACTCATGCAACTTCATTAAAAAGAACCGTTAATCCATCGTTATCGTTCTGCCATGAAGGATGAAACCAAACAGAGTTTTTAAAATTTTTTTGTGAAAAACGACAGTCAGCATGACTGTTTGCCATATGTGTGTCTGTGGAGATCTGGATGAGTGGCACGCAGCTACACATTTGCCAAAGCTCCGGTTTGGCAGGACAAACACCACATGTTGCAAATGCTAATTTAGAAACGATGCAATATGGGATGACAGGCAGAGATATTCCTCGGGTCATTTTTCCTAGATCCTGGCAACAGTATAAGCAATTTTATGTCATGTAGTATCATCAGGCATAGAAAAACCATCTTTTCAAACTGATTTTTCTCTTCGGGTTCCAACATGACAACACAATTTTGTGCCAAGCTAAGAACATTTCTTGTTATTTCAAGAGAGATTTCTTCATTTCTGTTTCTGTCCTTGCATTTTGTTACTGTCTTGAAGTGGGTGGGCCTTGGACGGAAAAGGTGATGTTACATACTTTCATGCACCGAGAACAGTTTGGCAACATTTGAATTAAAAAGTGTCGTGAGGTGTGTGTTATGTTACCAGCTCCGTCAGTAAAATCGTATCAAACCACTCCAACACAACTGTGATGAAGCAGATTAGCTGAGTTTTTTAAAAAGCATAAGCTTTTATTTTGGCTCATGCAGATTGTAGAACAGTTATCAAACTTTCACTTTAATATATAAGATTTCAGTGGTAAACCTATGAAATATCCTGTAGCTGATAAGTAGATATCAATGTTTAGATTGTACATGGCTGTACCACAGTTTAGCCATTTTCTACAAAAAATTCTACAAATGAGCTAGTCGGTTTTCAGTAACACCAGTTTTAAGGTTCAAAAAGTTATTAGACGGTTTGTATCATAACATTTAGTTGTTTCCTCCTGGACATGGCATGATATATTGCGGCAAGAAGGCTGTGGGTTGCAATAATATGATTATCTTACCAGAAACTTGGAGATCAACAGGCAACAGCAATCCCCCCCAGCCAGCTGCCATCTACTTTAGAATTTTGACAACTCTTCATTTCAACCTAATGAGTCAACTTCTCCTTGTCCATGATGCGGCACTTTCATTGCAAGAGTAAGGAATATATAAAAACAGGGTTTCTGACAAAGTGCAAATTAAAACAAAGCACTGTGTCACATCCAACCAGTTAAACCCCCCCAGTTGAAAACAATGCAATCAATCTGATTTTTTCTCTGTAGCCCCTCTCATTGCATTTAGTCAGGACATGGTGCAACAACAATAAAGCAGCTGTCTGCAGGCAACAGTGTAGCGTACACATTCAATCTCTGCGACGATGCACAGCTCATACATATTCAAGCTCATTTATCAAACAGACAGAACATCGAGTTTAGGGTGGGAAATCTGTCAAATCTCAACTCAAACAGACTGAATGCAGCACAAACAGAAACACCACAGGTAAACATGTTGGCACAGACCACCAAGCCACAATCTGAGAGTCAGCTGTTTTCTAACTCAAACATCTGTCCTCAGTAATTTCTGAAAGCACCAGATTGTCTCTGTTGTACAAGTGATATAACAACACCCAAGCAATTATGAAAAGATCTGCATCTGATCAACCTCATGTTTTTCAAATATGCAATTCCCTTATCAATCCCGCTCACGCGTGCCTCTTTCCCTCTGCTGTATTTTTGTTCTCATTTTGGACTCCTCTCCTTACCTGCAGTCCCAGTCTCACTCTCTTTGTGACAGCCGTCTCTGGGAAGATGGCCTCCACATGGGGCACCAGCTTACTGGTCAACCGGCCGCCCTCTGGACCAATGAGATCACTTTCCTGCTGAATGCGGGAGACCACAGCGAAATAGAGGGGGAAGTCGGTGGAGATGATCCGACGGATTCTCTTCTTCTCCAGTTCATCTTGACTCTCCAAGTCTAAACAAGAAAAGATGTAAAGAGGACAAAAGGTCTTATATTCAATTGTGTGTGTCCAGGTGAGTGAAAGTGTACTTCTGCATCATTGCTTTAGTCAACCTCTTCATAAAAAAGTTTCCCCTCTCTGTGTCCTTGTTTTAAAACTCCAGGGTCATAAATCAAGATTAGGACCAATGTTTCTGCAACCATGCAGTGTCACAGCAACAGTCATTCATTTGTTGGACACTGACCTTCATCCATGCCATTCAGAATAGTTTCCAGCACTTCGTCACCATAGCGATTGCGATGTTCTTTCCAGATGGAGCCATTTTCACTGCGGAGGACCACAAGCTCCCGGTCCCCTCGGCCCAGTGAGGCAAAGTGGGGGATTTCCACTATTACAGGCCTGTAATGGAAAAAAGAAAAACCTCCATCACAAGCTGAACATTTAAATCAGGCTTTGAATCACATTTCAAGGCTTTCAATTCTATTAAACACACAAACAAACTGGGATTTATGATTAAAAACTAAATTTGTGGCCTTTTTTAAAAAACAAACATTAATATCCAATTATGTTTTTCCATTAGTGTTGCTGGGATCGTACTATAATTTACAGTATGCCATTGAGATATGCAACATTACTGTATTTAAGTCCACTAGATGGCAAAATAATCTTTAGCTTGCAATTTATTTTCAAATGACACAACTTACAGCTAATTAATACAATTTTCTTTAAATCCAGTTTAAGTCATTCTTACTTTAGTGTGTGTTTGAGTTGAGAGCTAGTGTGCTAATTATCTTTGCTAAATACAACAAATAAACTAAGTACAAAGCCGACTCACCCAAGAAATTGCATACTGGATGGCCCTAGGGAGATGATACGGCTTGCTAGCCCCTCCCCCTCCACCAGCGGAGGGGGTGTGGTCAGTTTCTGAGGTTTGACCAGACGGCAGGTGATGCGCGTTGGGGCAGTGCAGGTTCGGGGGGGAATGATGACTCGTAGGCCGTGGTGTCTGCTGCCTCGCATGGAGCCCCCTCGAGCATCCACCATGAAACTCACCAGGAAACTGAGAGTCAAATATTCATATGACGATTGAATAAAAAGGTTCAGATAATCACTTAATCATCTTTAAATCTTGTGTGATTATGATGCAACAAGAAATTTAACAGACAGTACTGGGCTGTCTTGTCCACTGAATAACAGACAGAAAAGCAGTTGTGACTTATATTGCATTGTTTTCCATGAATCTGGTTTCTGTCTGAGTGATTCATAAAGGAGAGACCAAATCACTACGAGGGTGTCCTTTTCATTTGATTATCCCAATATGGCAGGGGAGGACTGGCCATCTGGAGCGGCCACTAGGTGCAGCAAGAATGACATGAAAAGATTAAAAAAAAAACAAAAAAACAATTCCCATGCTGTTTGATGCTGCATTAGACAGGCAGCTTCATACAGGTTTGTGTGTGTGTGTGTGTGAGAGAGAGAGTGAGAGTGTGAGGGGGGCAGGGTGACTCTTTCCCCCTAACACCTTCAACTTTATATTCTACTTTTCAAAAGCTGACTCATTGTGCTTTGCATTAATTATGACTCGGAAGACTCAACCTCTTCTCCAAGATTAGGAAACTCAAATACTTGAACTATGCATTCATGCATTAACAATATAAACAAACACAGTTATTGGTTCTCAAGTGAAAAACATGCACCATACTGTTTACAGTATGAATCCTGGGTTATATTTAATAAAAAAGAGGGTAGGTAAACATCTTTGATATGTGTCAGAAGTAGGCTGGTGGGTGGTGTGTCTGTGGTTCAGTCTTGGCTGCTGATCATCACTGATGTTTTAGCATCAATGATGCTTTGATGTCTGGGACATCATAAGATCCGTGATCATAACAGATGAGGGATGATTCAGCAGAGTGCAGCGTTCTCACTTGTGGAGGTTGCAAACATAAGTTCTCCCTTTGGAAATCTGTTTTTCCCTATAAATTATCAGCCAGATCAACATTAGTAATCATTATTTCATCAAAACATGTCTTTACAGGATTAACTAATGGCCAGATGGAAGCTTGCCTTTCATATACTAGATAGTGAGTCACATTTTTTTTTTCAGATTTTGTCCTTCATTTGATCTCCATCACCCTCGTTTGCACTCTACCTCTAAACACATTTGCATTTTTGTAAATCTCATTAAGTCTGCCGAAATCCCATCTTTATAATGACTCCGACAAGCAAGATCAGTCTGTGACATAATTTAACATAAATAAACTAAAAAAAGAACACCGCCTCTCAGCAAACTGTTTTATTAGCTGACCCTGTGTGAATAGGGCTGGCCACCGGGCTGACGTTGTCTGAGGTCTCTGTGGCCGGACTGCTGGGGATGAGAGAGTCTTCGTCATATTCCTTTGGCAGCGGGACAGGTGTGTGCTGAGGTCAGAGGGAGAGAATAAAGTGACAGTCAGTGAAAAACTTAGAGACAGGAAAATAACCACCAATAGATTAAGGCAGAAAAAGGCAACAGGGAATGACAGAAAAGTAGAAAGAGGGAAAGTGATAACAAAAATACAACACAGTAAAAGAAGCAAGAGTAAAGATGGAAAATGAAAGAGAGAATTAGGCAGAGAGAAATGAAGACAGGAGATAAAAATAAATGACGGAATGTTCTTTAATATGAATAATTTAGGTACTTGACAATCAGAAATTGACATCTGTCCTCAACTGGATAAAGAAACAAATGCTTACAGTGTAATAAAAGTCTGAACATCATGAGTTAAGCCTACCTGATCCAGCAGTACAGTCTCTGGGGACACACAAGGGATTCTGGGAATAGCTGGAGAATATGGCCTATAGGGGAGGACGTAAGAATATTGTAAGGCAAGAGATTAGCGCTGAGTCTTCAAAGTACTCTGGAATACAAAAGCAAACAAAATAAACAAGTAAAAAAGGTCTGTTTTAACTGTCACCTGCAGACTCCCCGTTTACCAGTCAACACAAATGCAAAGAGTGAGCACACAGTGACTTACGTTGTTCCCATGCCACCCTCAAAGTCTCTAAGCGTTTTCTTTGGGGAGAGGAAGTCATCGTCCTGGTCCTTAAAGTCATCAAGCTTCAGATAGCGTGCTCCATCCATCCCGAGCAACTCGTCTCCTGCAGACAAAATAAAGAGGTAAAACAGGTGGAAAAGAAGCAAAGAGGAAAGAATGAAAACTGGTGAGGAACAGGTTGCACAAAAAGGAATTGAGAGAGAAAAGGACGAGACCAGGGGAAAACAGGGCAAAATGATGCTGATCTCAACTTGTATAATCTTCCACTCAGTCGTAAAATGCACAAAAATCTGCCAATATAATTCACCTTTTGTCCAAAATGCTTTTTGACTTGTTTCATTTTTTAATGAGTGACAGTATCTTGAATTGTGTCTGAACTTTCCACTTGTATCAAAATAATGTCACTTGGTTCAATTCTTGACAGATGAAAGAAGCAATCGTTAAACCACCATTCTTCCCATCCCTTCACCTTCATGAAACCACAGAAAAAAATGGCCACAAAGCAATCTGAAACATTTCAGTCTAAGCGATGGAGTCAAACCAACAACAATCAGAGCCGATGGAAACCAAAGGAGTGAAAGAAGAGGATTGGTAAGACAGTGAATATTAACACAGTTCAGGACACTGCATGGACGGCAAACTGCAAGGCACCTGGTGACAGCTTTTTTAGTGAGCATGCCCATTAAAGATGAAATCACATGTGGTGATGGTTGTTTCTGTGTAGGAGAAAACACCTCAATTATTAAGGAGGAATGATATTGAAATAATAATCATAACAACCATAGTAAACCACAAAACAGAGCTGTTTACAGACAGATAAACATTGAATATTACAAGCTGCACAGGTAGACATAAAATGCTAAAGAAGAAAAAGCAGAACAATTAAACATGAAGAACAAGAACAAAACAGATTAAAAATGAGCTTACATGTAAAAATTCTGTTGAACACATTACATTGATTTGATTTAATTCTGAATTTCTTTAAACAGCAGCTCTGCATGCTGTTTGTAGGAGAGTATCACAGCTGGGGCACAGCATGTGTGTAATCAGCTTATTGATCAATTAGGCAGTAAATGGTAGGAGCACTTATTTTCATAATGGCTGGAACTGAAAGGGAGCTGTTTGTCTTTTAAATACTGGAGTTCTGTCAATAATGAGTCCACGAACAGATGTGCATTGAACGCTGGTAAAAAGGAAAATGTCGTGACTACATGCTGATGAAAACACATTTTTTTAAAATAAATCTCTGAGCAAAAGTGAAAGGAGGAGAGAATAAAGACAGAGGAGATAAAGATAGAGAAGAGCGAACAGGGCCGGAGTTGAGAGCAGAGTCAGAGGAACTGATTAAAAAAGACAATTAGTGACACACAGAGAAAATGAGAGAGTGCAATTGCAATGAAGGCACAAGTTCACGAGCCACCGGACCGGACAAGGCAGAGATACAGACACAATCCTACCTAGGGTTAGCTGGGCAACCCCTACAAAAAAAACGGAAAAGGGTGTTATAAACAGTCACATACTTATTGAAATTCATGGTAGTACTCTGACGTGTCCAAAGTCAAGCATGTAGTCATGTTTGTTGTCTTCTTCTACCAAAATAATGAATCAGAGCTGAAAAATAGTTATCAAAGCTAACAGTTTATGTGTTAAACATAATCACATCACAGAGCCTACCTTCATCCTCTGAAACATCCAAAATCTCATCTACTGTCTCAGGAAAACTCATCCGATGCTTCTCTGTAGTCATCTGTAAAGAACAGGAGGAAGTTGCCAGATGGAGAGAGATGTGTCATAGGTAACATGGAAATTAAATAAAGAATAGATATAAAATGCAGGTGAGGAGGCTGAATCTGATTGGGATGAGACAATTTCCTGATTGAACATCTGAGTCACCGTATGTCAAGGCTATTTCTTTGCGTACTGGTGTAACCATGTGAACCCTGTGTGATGTGTTGCTCACCGTGGAGACTGATTCCTCAGTAACCAATTTGAGCACATCAATGACAGAGATGTAGCCCAGGCGCTTAGCGATACCCAGGGGAGACGTCCCATTCTATACAAAGAAAGATGAGAAACATCAGATTATACTTTTATGAAGAAAAACATTTCTTTTTACTTATAAAAACAAAAAAATTAGTTCTTCCTGTAGAAAGTACTGTATATAGAAGGGCACTCTATCAACATCTATTATTTGGCAGATAATGTCAAAATGTGATAAACCTCTTAGCTGTATAAAGCAGGATGCACAAGGGGAATAAATATATAGAACATTAAAACCAAAATTCAAATAAATGTAGGCATGTTGTACATAGTTTTTAGAGAAAGAACTGAACTAATGTGCAAACCTAGAAACTTTCAAAAAATTAAACATCAAAAACCTTATTTAAGAATGTAAGACATGTAAAATTTTGACCATTGACTCCCAGAAAAATGCAAACATGAAATATGTTATTTTGTGTTATTACATCTACTTTAGGGTGACATTTTTCAGTGAGTCATAAATACTAGAGTCATAAAATAAATAGAATATCAACAAATAAAAAAATACACTTTTATAAAAATATAATACGGTATCATCTGCATGTAGGAATGAATTGTGACTGGAGACAAAGGGATACTGATGTGCACGATGTGATAGAGTCTTTCTGATTGTGCTCACAATCACCAGAGAGGTGTGAATATTTGGATTCTAGTCAGTGGAGTTCAATTCTCTAGGATGTGCCATGTGTAAGACACCTGAAGGTTATTTACAGCACAAAATATGTCAGTACAATATATTAACCATCTCTCTTTTAAAATGTGTACACTTTATATTATATATATATAACTGGGACCCGAGAACCTTTCCACGCTTTTTCATTTCTGGTTGAATGACAGTAAACAAACTATCTTGAGTTATGAATTAATTGTGATTTTATTGATATTAAAATCTCTGTTAAATTGTTTAAACTATGTCAGTGGGGATCATCTCAGAAGGATACCTTCAAAGAGTCCTTTGTGTTTTTGTTTTTACATCATCTGTAGGGCACATCAATGCTAGCAAACATGTTTGTTTCCCCAGAGAAATTCATGCGCAGGTCTAGGAAGAGTGTCCAGTTTTGAGAGAAAGATCAAAACAGTATAAGGTATTCCTCAAGCTGTCTCTCACCGAAGTAATCTCATTGGGCTGGGCTCCGTGTTTCAACAACAGGGTGACGATATCGGTATGGCCCTGCTGAGCTGCCTGGTGCAGAGGGGTGTAGCCCATCTGAGGAGAGAAAAAGAGGTAATGTCACTCAAAGGAAGAAACAGAGAAAGCAGCATTTATGTCTATACTTTTGGCACCCAATGCCAATACCAGTGGTGTCCCAGCCAATCTGCTCATACTGTTAGCACATCACTGGAGGTTTAACGGTGTATAATAGAGCTTCATAATATGAATAACAAGTACCAAAAAATAAACAAAAACAAACAGCTCACAGTACAAGTCATACATGCTCATATTTATTATGTAAGTGAGGTAAAAAAAAAACTGGTGCTTACCCTTGTCTTGCAATTCACATGGGCCTGCTGCTGCAGGAGGAACTTCACCATCTTGATGTTGCCATAGTGACAGGCCACATGAAGGGGTGTGTAGCCCATCTGGGAAGGAGAAACAGCTGGTTATTGCTCAGTAGCTTCATTATGCCTCCATATAGGCAGCTTGGATCTTGTGTAAAACTCTTACAAACATCAGGATGCAAAATTATTAAAATGCTGCAAAAATTAAACTAGCTGAGGAATGACTATGCATTCGCCTAAAAGATGCGTCACCTTCGTTTTTAAAATAAATATGTTCCTGTTGTACACTAAACTTATTTTAAAGATTTTGTGTGAATTATAATTACATTTAATTTTAGTGCTTTAAAAACAGATCAGATAGTGTGATAAGATCACATACAGTAAACAAAATACTCACATATAATATTTATATATATTCACTATCAAGTGTTTAATCAAGCTTTTTTTAATTGCTATCATCTGCTTTTTCTAGATAGACTATGTGTTTCTTGCATTTCTCTTGAAGAGCAGTTTAGTAATTGCAGCATTTTCACATGAAAAAACTTCAACCTCTAAGTTGAACAACATGTAAATGATCAATAAATGAAAAGCTTAATGATGATGAAAACACAATATAGAGTGAGCCTATCGTACAAAGCGTCAGGCTCATTACATTTGATGCCAAACGAGGCAACATGACAAACAGTGCAGGGACGGCAGTGTGGGTGTGTGTGTGTGTGGCTTTTGCTGGCACAAAGCTGAGCCTGTCCAAATTCCTGTTCCACATTATTAGAAGCTGGTGTGACAGTCCAGTAAAATAATAATCCTCCTGCAGAAATGAAGTCTTTTGTTGTTTCCTGCCTTTCATCACTGATGCAGACTGTTGCTGATGCAGATGTAAAATTATGTCTCAACCATCCTCCTATCTGCAGCTAAACGCTGTCGTAGCTACCTTAGAATCCTGTGGCACTTGGGGCCAAAAAGTGCCGTGGGGCCATTTTGAAGAATGAAACCTTAAAAGCATTTAGTGTTGTAATAACCATGTAGCCCCTCCTCCTGGTGGGAGGGGTTTAGAAGAGTTACACGAAGCAGCAGCAGAGAGGGAGTCGGAAGCCTTTGCATTACGTGTTTAAACTGCCCTCCCCACCCTTATCTTATATCAGCAAATAATACCTAATCTATATCATTCAGTGTAACAGTAGAGACAGTGTAATTTACCCGCGAAGCAGCATAAATTGAGGCTCCATGTTTCACTAATGTGTCAGCAATTCCAACATGACCTTCCTGAGCCACAAGATGCAGAGGGGTCAGTCCATTCTAAAAGACAGATGGAATAGAAAGGAGACAATATTTATTTATTTTGTCGGCTTTTATATTGTTTGATAACTAAAAACTTTGAAAAAAAAAAAAATTCATATATAACTTTGGTTGTGAAAAGCACCATATCTCTAATTCCATGCAATTCTAATACAATACCTTGTTTCCCAGATTCACGTTGGCCTGTTTGGAGATGAGCAGGGCCACAATATCAGGCCGCCCCTCCTGTGAAGCCAGGTGTAGAGGCGTGATGCCTTGAAGGGACTCGGCGTTGGGCGTTGCCCCATTCTGCAGCAGACAACTGGCCACCTCCATCTGGTTCTGCTTGGCTGCTATGTGCAGGGGGGTGTAGCCATTCTGTGGTGAGAAAAACAAGGACATATAGACACACACAAGACTGAGCAGGGCTTTTCTTAACACTCTTCAAGTCTAATTTTAGACTAAAAACCTAAATGCTGTCTTGAGAGAGTGCATCAGAGCACGAAGATTATCATGTAACTTACTGCATGTTTAAGTATCACACACTCATTTGTTTTGGTATGTGTGTCAGCGAGGGGGTTGGCGTGCTGTGTTGGCCTGCCTGTGTGAGTATGTGCGTACGCATATGTGAACATCTTACTCGGGCAGTGCTGTGTGCAGATCCTCCCTTGCTGACCAGGAGTTTAACAACATCCAGGTTGTTGTGATGGACGGCCACATGAAGGGGTGTCAGACCGTTCTGTTAAACACACAAACACACACACATATACACGTGTACACATATATAAACCCATAAAAACCAACAAAAACACACAGACACATATATATATATGAAACACATACCATGATAAATCATCTCTATGCAGGCTGTTTACAGCCTTGTAAAGAGTGCTGTTTTTTTTTTTTGTGAGCTTCAGGCAGCACAGATTGTCTCACCTTCCCAGCTGCATTAGGGTTGGCTCCTCTCTCCAGGAGGAGCTCAGCCACATCCACCTTCCCATATTTAGAGGCCACATGGAGAGGAGTGAAGCCTTTCTGCTCAAAAGAAAACAAAATCAAGAGAAAATTCTTTTAGTTCTTCACATTGCTACATTTTATACAGATTACTGTCATTAATTCTTATGTTGTTTAGAAAATTGTAAGTAATATTTCTAAAACCAAAAAGAAATAAAACTCATTTTGTGTGACAGAATGAGAGCAAGGATGAGGAAGAAAATTTAAGAGATCTGATATTTTAAGCATAAAATAAACCAGGAAAAGCTTTACAGTTGATGCATTTCTTCAATGATAGTACAACATGAGAAAATGTCCTATAAATTATATTAAGTAAGGCTTCAAAGAATAATATGGAACATGATTGCCTTTACTATTGTAATGCCCATTTTTTGTGTTATGGCATCTCGTCTACCTTTGTCATCTTGGTCTGTTGTGCTCCAGCATCCAACAAGATTCGAATAGTGTGGATGTGTCCTTCTCGTGCAGAGATGTGTAAGGGTGTGTGACCTGCAGTTGTTGCTGAGTCAGGGTTGGCTTTGTGCTCAAGGAGCAGCTTGACAAGCTCCTTGTGGCCCATGCGGGCTGCACAGTGTAGGGGTGTCTGGTCATCCTGACCACAGGCAAAAAGAAAACAAATTTAAACAGGAAATTAAGCAGTGAGTAATGTGCCAACACTGCTGACCAGCTATCCAAACCTGCCACTGATGTTAGCTAATTTTATTATGATTCATGTAACTATTATTGCAGATTATAAGGCAGCAATAACCTCCTAATTGAATAATGCATGGCTGCAATAGATACAGCAATACAGTACAAGCAAAAAAAGTCTGTGTACAAGGCTTCGTGGCTGGTACCTTCGCCTTGGCATCCACTTGTGCTGCGTTCTGCAGCAGGAACTGAGCAACTTCACAGTGTCCTGCTCTGGAGGCCATGTGGAGGGGAGTCTCCACTTTCTGGTTCAGACAAATAGGAAATTAAAATTACATAATAGTATTCCACATGCATGTAAGTAACTGTTATAAATTCAATCCCTACTGTTACATACTACTGAACTGTACCTCTGGGCCTATTCAAGTCTGCAGAAAAAAATATTTTTAAATTTAATCTTTAACTTACAAATCATTTTATAACTGTTTGACCAAGTTTTTTTCTGAATTTGAGATAACTCCACCTTTTGAATCAGGCACCCATGGTTTAGACAAATTCATGATTTCAATTATTTTGAAACAATTCATGCTTATTCAGCAATTTTTTTACAGCACTGGGTTCCTGAGCTGGTGAAAAAGATACTTAATCCATCTATGGCTAATTGTTTAATGTCTGACCTGAGAAATTAATCTTTCCAAGTAATTAATTATTGAATTCAGGGAGGAATTCACTAATTTGCTCTCTAAAAGTTTTAACAAATTATTAATTACCTCAACTTGCAATTCTGATAGGTGATTTATATGAAAATGATATGAATAAGTTCTGTTTTGGGGTAGAAAAAAGGGGTTCTCACCACATTGGAAGCATTAGGGGAAGCTCCTCGCTGGAGCAGGTTCTTTACTATGTTCAGATGGCCCATGAACGAGGCTACATGAAGAGGAGTAAGACCAGACTACACGGGCAAACACAGACAGCATCAAGCTTCTATATCAGCATATTACAGAAAAGTCAGGTAACATTCTTGTTCATTGACAGTGGATGACATCATTATTATAATTTCCCAATAACAACCAGAAAACAGCAAGGTGAAACTGTAAGACAGATGACACTGGCATTAGACATTCCTTGTCCTTTTAGATCCATGAAAGATATGCAAGTTTTTCGCTTGACCTCAAAAGTGCATATGAGAGGCAGTAAATGCAGATACAGACTGTAAATGTATGCTTGGTACAACGGACAAGAAATTCTTTACTGAAAGCCACTTGGGAGAAGACTTTTAATTTTCGGACCCTGCCGTCTGGTGGTCACACTGTCTCACCTCTGTGACAGCTTCAAGGGACGCAGAGTGCTTAAGCAGCAGGTCCATGGACCGCATGTGGTTCTTCTTGCAAGCAATATGGAGAGGTGTGAAGCCATTCTGGACACACAAAGGAAAAAAGTTCAACGCTAGGCAACACAATATACAGTTCCGAAGTTAGAATCACAACAACAAGTGTGTAATTAACAGCTGTTTTTGTGTTTTGTTTAAAACATGACATTGTGAATGACAAGTTAGTTTCTCCTTTCACAATGTTAGCAGAAATATGACAATAGCTAGAGAAAGAAAATATTATGAATATACATGAATGATATTGATGAATTTGTGACCCAAGGTAGAAGGAGATGAGTTATACAGCTGTAGGCAAAAATGCACAACTCCAGCTTTCATGCAGTCATCTCTCTCTGTCAAGCTTTAAATCAGGATCTCACTTCCAGTGTACTGTAAGAGAGGGTATCCCCCCTAAGTGCTGCCTGCATGTCCCTGTGGACCCCTTAGATGAGCCTTTGCTACAGACATAGCAGATGACTGCATGAAGGACAGTGCTGTCCTTTTTCTCAGACTGTGCTGACTTGCAATTTTCATTTACCTGAAACAGAAATACCACAAAAGATACCAACTTAAGACTCTCTGCTTTATCACTTAAAGAGATGCATTGCTTGTGTCTTTACCAAGACTTAACTAATCTCCATCTGCCACAGGCCACAACCTTTCCACCACTTCAAATAAGAGTGAAATTAAGAAAGAAAATACTGCTACATTTATTTCCTTTAAATATAAAGAACTGTTGACTGTCTGAAGAGCGGTGAAAATCATCTAAAATTAACAAATCAACTAAAAGCTTACAAGAGCGCGTGCATTGGCTTTGGCCCCCTTGTCCAGAAGGACTTTGGCCATCCGATGGTGACCACAGTGGGCTGCTACATGAAGAGGGGTCAAATGATCCAGTGTGATATCATCAATCTCAGCGTTGTACTGCAGTAGCTGCCTGACGCAGTCCATGTGATCCCCCTGAGCTGCCATGTGGATGGGGGACAGACCGTTCTGTAAACAGAGAAAGAACAGGACACAGACAGAGGCAGGAAAAGTTAAGGAAAGAGTGGAAAAAAGGTGGAGGAGAGATGGAGGTAGATTTCTCAGCAATTCCAAAAAAAGCCCTGTGTGTGTATCGTGTTGTATGGAGCACAAAGTCAATAAGATTCAGTCTCTTGTGTTTAGAAAAGCAGAGTGTGTGTCCTGAGTGGGGTTTTAATTACTGCATTGTGCCAAAATTACTTGCAGATGATACAACCAGCAAAGGATTTCTTGTGGCAATAATAACTGCTAAGTCTGCATATCCATGGATGATCTCAGCTGATCCAGTCCCACTTAAGATCTGGGATGCTCAGTACAGAATACAACAATGTATCAGGCATCTTGTAATAAGCCAGGATTCGGTAAAAGTACATAAGTTTCTAGCAAGCTGGTTTCTATGCTAATTAAACCTAAATCTATAGTTAGATTATTCCATTTAGATTGAATCTAAAAAAGAAGTCAGTATCCCCACAGACTTCCCATTGAGAGTAACAGCTTAAATATAACCACAGTGATGGCGGTGTTGCATTAAAGAGATCTACCTTAGTCTTGGCCTGGATGGGAGCACCGTGTTCCAGCAGGATCTCAATGATTCGGACGTGACCATTCCTGGCTGCACAGTGAAGAGGAGTCAGCTCATCCTACAAGGAGATGAGTCAAGAAAGAAAGAGACCAGGAGATGAATTGGACAAGTGTCAAATGACTTGAGCACAGAGGAGGAGGAAAGGATGGAGGCAAATAGATATTGGGAAGGAGCTTAACATGCATAAGCAACAAAATGCCGTACAGTAGAGCTAAACAGTAGATTACCTTGGTTTTGGCATCGATTTGTGCACCTCTGTCCAGCAGTAGTCTGACCATCATCACATTGCCCCTCCTGGAGGCTATATGAAGGGGTGTGATGCCATTCTAAAGAGGCAGGGTCAAGAAATATTTTTACTGTAAATCATTGCTGCATGTAACATCTAATATTTGACAATGTTGCACGGAAATGGTAAAATGGAAGCTACTGAAAATAAATAAATGTTTAGGCAAACTATTTACATTCCATTATCCTTTATGTTATTCTAATGTCAAAACATAATTTTTGAACCACATAATTTTTCTCTAATGTACTTTTTGATCCTGCAGCTGAGACAAACTGACCTTGGGGGTAAAGTTTACATTGGCTCCTCTGTTCAGCAGCAACTGTGCCACACTCATATTCTCATAGTGGGCTGCAATATGTAGAGGTGTGAAACCAGTCTATGGAGAAACAGACACAAAATATGAACAACCAAAATAAAAAAAGTATCAATAAGTACTATCACAATCTATTTATCTCACAAATAATAAAAAACAAGCATGCATTTTTTCTCATTCCCATTGTAAAGTCAGAGTTCAGTAATTAAATCCCATCACCAGTGTATACCATCTCAGTATGTGTGTATACCTTGCTGAGAACATCAGGGTTGGGGTCGTTCTGTAGTAATACTGCTGCAGTACGTGTGTCGTCATTCCGTGCAGCGATGTGCAGTGCAGGGAGCCGGACCTTGCCTTTGGTACCATAGTTGATGAGCAGTGCCACAACGTTTTCATGGCCCTGCTGGAGGGCCACTGCCAGAGGAGTGAAGCCGTCCTGAGAGAGGGTCCAGCCAGTGAAAGAGATGGGGAGATGAGGGGAAAATCAGAGGAGACAGGAAGGTTGGAAATGATGAAGTTTCTAATAGTATCTTTGAGGCAATGCATCATAGTACCGTAACACACATGATGTTTGGGGAAGTAATGAGTAATCATCATCATATGCGTCCTGAAAACAACATGACAACTTCTAATCAAAACAGCCACT
>JAQMCX010000027.1:475062-511354 GCA_029814765.1 Acanthurus leucopareius
TTGATGAGCAGTGCCACAACGTTTTCATGGCCCTGCTGGATGGCCACTGCCAGAGGAGTGAAGCCGTCCTGAGAGAGGGTCCAGCCAGTGAAATAGATGGGGAGATGAGGGGAAAATCAGAGTAGACAGGAAGGTTGGAAATGATGAAGTTTCTAATAGTATCTTTGAGGCAATGCATCACAGTACCGTAACACACATGATGTTTGGGGAAGTAATGAGTAATCATCATCATATGCGTCCTGAAAACCACATGACAACTTCTAATCAAAACAGCCACTTTGAAGAGACACATACCTCAGTTGGGAGACTCTGATTGGCACCGTTCTCGAGCAGGAACTTGACCACCTCTAAGTGATTCTCCTGTGCCGCCATGTAGAGAGGACTGAACCCTTTCTGTTAAGCCACAAACACATTATACATAGGTAAAACACACAATGAGACAGGTCTCCACCCATATTACAAGATGTGATGTTTTTCATGTGTTCATCTGTTAATACACACACAGACTCACAGATCTTTACTTATAATGTATATAGGCTATATGGACAAATCTTTAGCAGGTGTGTCACATACACAGACATACTGAGATATATGCACACACACACATAGACTGCCACACTCTTGCACACTGCTTGCAGTGACTCACATGTGACTGGGCATTGACGTTGGCACCATAGTTGACAAGCTCAGCCACCACTTTCTCCTGCCCTGCAAGCGCAGCAATATGGAGAGCTGTGTTCCCTTTCTGGAGGTCACACACACATAAATAGACATACGCACACACAAAACCACAGGGAAAGAGAGGGAGAGAGGAACATTAGAGTGAATGAGAAGAAAATGAGAGCACCCTAATGGCCCAGAGTCTACAACATACTATTTGTATTTCACTCTACGGTGAAATACAAATAGTGTACTGTACTCATTCAATATAAAAGATAAAAACTGCGACAGTAAAAGCAACATTATTTTGTTATTTTACTTCATTTCTAACAAGATGCCTTTCCTGCAAACAATAAAACAAAACCGGCTGATAAGGGGACACAGGTATGCTAAATATTTCTATTTAGGATAAAAGTTAGTAAAAATAAAAGTCTGGTAGCAAATGGCTTTAAGGAAACATTGCACAGATCTGAAGGAGTAATAGAGTAGGTACGAAAATTCTTTAATTGGACCCTGGGTAATTAGTTTAAATCATTCCCTAAAACTTTTTTATTCAGAAAAACATATATATATGATCCTGAGGTAAGAGATCAAAGATTTACTTTTAATAAAAACTTTTACTTCCCTAATGTTGTTAAATATCCACACTCAGTGATCTGCAGTGTGTTTATATAAAGCTTTTTTGAAAATCATCCAATTTTAATGGCATATCATAAACTCAACTTTTGGTCAGCACAGATAACCTGTAGTTAGCCAAAGCTAAAAGCTTACTCCATATGTTTTTAAAATAATTTCTTATTTTGATAAGAGGCTCAACTCTTATCAAAATAACTATTCTTTGGTAGAAGGTTTAACTTTTGTGGTAACAGGTAGTGCTGCTAGTTTAGCTTATTATGCTTTTTTTGTGGTTTCTATAGTCACAGTCTAGCAGAACTGGCTTTGATTTGTGGCTTAGAAAGGTGTCGAGAGGGTGTGACAGTTAAAAGCACCAAGTTCTACTTTATATTTCTAAGCAAACGCAGAGAACAAAGTACCTTGGTGGTGGCTTCAAGCTCAATGCCTGCGTGTAGTAGCTCCAGGACCATTTTAACATGACCTTCTTTCGAGGCCAGGTGTAACCCGTTGAGACCATTCTTGAGAAGATAACAGAGAGATGTTGTTACATTAAAGTTAGAAAAAAACATATACAAAATTCTTTATAAAGATATTTAGAAAGGATTTTGCAATAGTGCAACACACGTCTTGAATCAACTTTAAAAATGCCTAGCAGTAACACACTGCAGTAATATACCAAGACACAGTGGTACACATAACAGCACATAACAGTAAACAACATACAAACACTGCCCAGTTAATTATGCACCACGAAGCAATCCCACAATTTACCAAATCCTAATGCACACACCATAAATCAGTGCAGTAGTGTCTGCTTGCCAATAAGCTACCAAAGAACTGGCCTGTTTTCCTACTGAGTAAAGTTATAGACGTTAACAATGATTGCAGATTTTACTAAATTATTAATCCTCTATCTAAGCCGAGCTGTGCAAACTGATGTCATACCACATCAAATGTTCCTTCCTAGCACAGCACTGTAGAATGCTGTAGAAGACCCCAAACCAAAAGGCCACTGCTGATTAGATGTAGGATTAACTATATCTTGAAGCTTCAGTAATTACTGCTAATAACTGAGATAATTATTGTAGAAAAGTGACAGAAAAGTGCCATAAATCTGAGGTCAGTGGAGATTTGGTCTTATGAATTAGTGTAATAATATATCATACATACATGAAGCTAAACATTCCATCCCTTTAAATCAGTTCACAGATCAGATTAGTGGACAAGATCTTCAGAAATCTCTATACATTCATCCTACTGAGGCCCTTCATTGCTATCTTTGGCCTCTTTTCTTGGACATAACCACTGATATAGTCCAGAAGTCTCAGAAACCATAGCACCTTATTAACAGGCACTGCTACTGCTACTGTAAGCACCACTAACATATGCCGATTTTCTTCAGCTGTGAAAAGAAGAGCATCACTTGCCTTGTTACTCTACTTCTAATAATAACTGATAAACTGACAATGACAGTAGGAGGACTGAGTTCTGACAAAATGTACAACCTGATGAGACTGACTGATAAGGAGGAAAGTCTGTCTGTCTGTCTGTCTGTCTGTCTGTCTGTCTGTCTGTCTGTCTGTCTTTCTTTCTTTCTTTCTTTCTTTCTTTCTTTCTTTGTCACTGGCTGGCTGATTTCATATTCTCTGTGAGTCTAAGCTGCACCCTGCCTGCTGTAACCAACCAAACCACCAGGAGTCTCCATTATCCACCCTGCTCTCAGGCTTCACATCATACTGCGGTGCCACTCAATTCAAATGGATAACACAGTCTCACTGTGAGCATGCGCAGAGTGCTTGGAAACCAACTGTGTATCAGTAGCACTTACACACACTGTTAAATGTGGTGTGTAAATGTCTGCTGTGCACACTGTGGGACTTTGTCAAAGAAACAGTGAAATTTAGTTTTGTTTTTAAAAAAAACAAAAATATAACACGTTCATTACCTGTTAACAACCCATCTGCAAACACCTACATCTGTGAATAATGTGCGTTTATGCACACAATGGTGGGTGTTTAGATACCTCGATAAAGAGAGAGGGACAGTGGGAGAGAGACAGGCTGCAGGGTTGTAAGCTATGGCAAGGACAGGTTGTTGCTGCAGAATCACATAAATCACATTTAAAAATACCATCTCTGCCCTTGCCACGGTCCTCAGTAAAGAATCATCAATAATGGTAAACAAAAAAAACCTTTGAAAGAAATGAAGAACTGCATGAGGAAAATAAAGGAAATGATTCATATTACATTGTAACATTAGGGGCTGTTAGAAATACAGTAAGAATGAGTATTGTAGATGATAGTATTGAAGATGATACTAAGATTAATTATTCAGCTACTTACAATCTTACAACAGATATTGTACAAAATGTACATTTGCTTGTTTTTCAATACCCATCTATCTTCTATTTCCCTCTCTCCCTCTCTATCTCTCTCTCCCTCTCTGCGGTCCATCGACACAGATTGAAGGATACTTAATGCTCATCTCACTGACAAGTGTTTTGTCACTGTTTTGTCTGTGCCTAAAAGCACTTGTCCTTTCTTTCACTGAACATCACTTCACCAAACCATAGTCTTTTTTTTAACAAGAGATCCTGCTGGCAAGCTAGTGTATGTGTCCTAACCACACACATGCACGCTGACATGTATACATTTACGTCTCATGACATTAATAAATGCCTGAATTTGTTGTATTTTAGTCATGATGCAACAAGGTGCAAGAGAGCAGACAGTAGGGTTGAAGATTGAGGGGACTATAATCTAATGTGCTGAATTATTTAGGCACACCACTTTACACAAAGATAATAGAATCAAGAGGTCTAGGGGTCGTTAATTTTTAATTTTCTTTTTGGTCTTTTATTTTACACCATTTGCTGATACTGCAGAATAGCATTCCATTGAGAACATAGTGACTTTACTATGTGAAACCTTCAAGTTGTGCTTCAGGTTCCTTTAATGATTAACACCAAATGTTGTATGGTTTGTTCTCTCTCTGAGGAATAAAATGAAATTCCTAAGTACTCTCCTGCATGCAGTCTGTTTCATTAACCATGAGCTTCTTACTGAAGGTTTAAGTTCTTCTTCTTACTGAGGTGAGTTTAAGTTATGAAAATGGTTATTTACAGTGATGTACACAACATAATGACCCACACTTAAAGGTGCAGGTGCAATTTATGACATTACAGTTTGAACTGATGTGAAATTCTCCTACAGAAATACTGTTGAGCAAATGCTTTTTTTTCAGATCATTTTGAGTATGCTTTTCATACAAAATAGGCTTTTTACATTATCACAGTGAGACCAACAGGTATGTCTTACTGGCCTTTACAATGTCTTTGCAAAGACAGTGCTGTATCTCAGAGTATGATATTTTATACACAGAACCAAAGATGGCCTGAAGGTACTGAGTGAAGGAACATTTTCCAGTGTACTTTTTTCCAATGTGCCTCCCCAGGGCATGAACTGGAGAGTGGTTAGAGCCTATAAAATATAATGCCCTCACCACCTGCCCTCCTATAGTATATGAAAAAAATCATCTAGACCTGCATCTTTGGAAAATTTCTCCAGAGGAATATTAACAACTCAAGCAATAAAATTCTCTTACTTGACTTGCTACTACTGGGTGGATTTGTCCAGCAATTCTTTCATTTTTTAAAATGCACTGACAATGAAACTGCCTCAGTGGCTAACTTGGCTAACTGAAATCACCATTTTAATTGTGAAGCTTATATTTTATTATTAATGCAGAGGACACTTATCTCTTTTAAAAAAGATTTTTGTATTCAAATTTTTTTGCATTCACTATTGTCACATTTTTTAGAATGGATTTTGACTTCTTCAGAGAACATACACGGACTTAGCCAGTGGTTTGTTGAATTAAACCACAGACTGTCCATGTAAAATAAAATCAAAAAAATATAACTAGTAACAATAAAAACAAAAACAAGATTATACAATGAGCTCTGTAAAATCAGTCAAACTTTCTTTTTAAGAAAACAAACAAATACTTCTGGATTAGGTGTTAGAGTAAGTACTTATGTGAAAGCTGCTATTATTTTTGAGTAAATGTTGTAATTGATATTGATGAGCTTTGATTGAATTTACTGTTTTGTTAATGGAAATCTGTGGGTGGCATCACTTCTTTAATTCCAACATAAACACAGTTCTTTCTGTTACTTGTTCAAGCTAGTTCATTAAACTATCTTACTTGATTAGATGTGTTGATGTCAATTCCATTTTTGATGTGATCCAGAGCCTTGTCCAGGTTCCCTGAACGAGCTGCACGCAGGAAGCTGGTGGCTGCATCAGCCTGCAAAGAACAAAGAGGGAGACAGTTGAAAAAGGAGAGAGGGAGTGAAAATCCAGATAAACACTGTATTTCTAGCTATATCAGAACCTGTAAAACGAGTAAGTAAGAGATGCTTTTTAGAAAAAAGCAAAGACCCACTGGCATAAGTTACATGCTTAAGACAAGAGAGCTCAAGTTGCATCTATACTGCAATATGAGGATGCTAATATTCCATTCAGGTTACACATCCCTCCACTAAAGATATAACAATCACTCCAAGGCAAGAAACAAGGCTTTATACAGGAAAAGCAAGACTACATTCATTAGCTCTCCTGCCCCTGTATAAGAGGCTCAAAATGTCAGACTCCTTACAGTCAAGCTTCGCCCACACTCTGAGTTTGGCAGGCATTCATAGCCGAGCACACTCGGCCACGAGCTCCAGTGTCTGCCTGTCTGATCTCAGAGGAAAGGCTCCTGCAGTTTGTCTCTCAGCATGTGTCGGTGTTTGTACGCCTACCTCTGAATTCATTCATCAGCCAGCAGAGTAATACGGCTGACCTGCACAATGAGATGTTTCCAATAGCCTGAAGAGGAAATACTGCATAGTGCACTGCACTCTTTCACCCTCTGTCTGCCCCCGTCACCAACAAAATGATGTATCTATTTGAGCTGTTATTCTCAAGTGGTTTAATTATACTGAATTGCTGAAAGATATGCCTGCCCTTTTTCAAATGACTGAGATCTGTTTTTTCCCTCCTTTCCTCACATCATTTATCTGTGCTGATGCATAAGGAGCCAATGTTCTTGTGCTTCTGTGATTCATGTACTGCATTAGATTTTATCTGACAAACAAATAAGGTTATTTGGTCATTCGACAGCCTCCTGCCTATCCACTTACCGGTCTCATTTTCCTTCAGCACACTGTTCCTTTCAATTTATTCACAATTTTATTATTCTTATTATCATCTCAGGGTTTCCTCCACTGTCAAGCCCAGCTGACAGTCTACTAAATTAATTTTCAATGTCTGGAGTATCAGCTGACTGCCCACATTTTGTTTGTCTTGTAAAAACAAAAACAAAGCAAAACTATTTTGATTCACCATACTTTAAATCAACAGTCTAAGAAATAGTCAACCATTTAAGAGCTTTTTTTTTTTCAAAAAAGCATGTGGTCCTACCACTAAGCCATTTTCCCTTTACTGAAGCAGTGAAGGAATCAATTATAAAGCTATGCAACTAATGTTTGTTAAAAACTGACTTACAGAATTGTATTTGTGAAAGGTGATACCAGAGAAGATGGAATTACTTGAAATGAATTGGCATCATAAGGGTCAAAACCATCTGAGGGGCACCGGAGCAAACTGTTGCCTTTGCAAAGTCAAAAATTCCTGACTACGGACATAACAAAGGGCTGTAAACTTATATTATGGCCACTTGTCAAAGATAAAAGAGTTATAACCAATATTTTATATTTTTATGCATTCAGGAATCATAATCTTAAGTTTTTTACAAGCTGTAGCTTGGTTACCCTGGTGACTGCTGAGGGTTTGACCAATACTTGGAACAATCATTGCCATCCCATTAAGTTAGAACACAGTTTTGATAATGTTCACTACTCCAGTTCATAGGAAGAACCTTTGATATGACTTGGCTATGACATTTCTAGTCTGCTTGGGTCATTTTAAGTGTTTAGCTTGGTTATGAGTCAGAAAGCTAATGTGCAGAGTCATTCAGAGTCAATAAAACTGCACACAGTTGAAAACTATATATTTTATATATATATATATATATATAAAAGAATAATTTGACAGCATGTTTAACAACAAGACAATCTATCAATGCAACCATGTCATCGTCCCAAAATCAACATTAAGATTTTCAGCAATGACAGGCCACATCACTGTCGGCCGAAACCTAAATGAGATATGAGATGAGCACTTACGTGATGCAAAATATTATTAAGTCCAGAGATGCAGTGCACTAATTACGGCTTGTTTTATGATCACCATCCAGTGTTCAGAGGATTAGGCACTAAATGACAACACTGTTGTAAATGAGACAATCTTTTTTTATTGCTCAATTTATTTCTAATGTTAATGTGACTTGATACAGACATAGGCTGAGCAAGGGCAGTAATTTAGAACAGTCAACAGACAATTTATTGGAACCATCTTATAGGTGTCCTTTATCTGGATTTAATTGATACCCTACATACAATCAGATGCAAGTTTTCATTCAGACCATTGAATTAATTGCAAATGTACACAAATTTAGCTGATATCTAATAGTATCCTCTTTTCTGTGCTTCTAATTTCTCTCTTTTTGCAGCCTTTTTGAAGCATACCACTAAGTGTCTGGGTAGCAACATGATACCTCTTACTCATTTTTTCGCTTTAGATGTGAGAGATTGACATTACTGAGCTAGAGAGCGCAGACTGACTGGACTTCAAACAGTCACTGACAAGAGTCTCTCCACCTTGACAACCCAATTCTTGTTGGCCCAGTATGCTGTAGGTGTCTAACACATTATAGAGTTTCTTCTGTGTTCATTACTGTATGTTATGACTTTCATTTTACTGCATAAAGCAATTTTCAGATTTCACATTGAACTACGTTTATGTTTATTCTCTTCTGCAATATGATACGAGTGTATGATTTTATACTGTATTACTAAAAACGGTCTCCATCTGCAGCCCTTCTCCTCTTCCCCATTACTTCAATTTGCTTCATCAGCCAGTTTGTGATTCGCATGTATCATCTGCAATATGTGTTAGTTGATGAATGCTGGTCATTGTTTGTGTTTGTGTGTTGAGGCACAAACAGCCTGAGAAGTGGGCAGACCAGATTTGGAGAAAATGAAAAATCTTGCAGCACCTTCCAGCAGCTCATTTTACACCAGTTTGGGTTCATGTTGCTGTCAGACAGAAATTAATTTTCCATCAAGCTTTCCTTCTCCCTCCATCTCTGCCTTCATATTTCTCTCTATTACAGAGACTAGAGCTGTATATCCTATCCTGGCAGTTTACTGCTCCTTTTTTGTTATCATGGTGCCAGTTACACTAAATAATCAGATTACTGAAAACTCTTAAGATGTATTACTCAATGCTGTTCAAATGATTCTGCCTGTATTTAAATCTGATATTCCTTTTCCTGCTGCTGCTCTAATTCTGGCCATCTCCCTTCATTCCCTGGCTAACATAATCTACTTTATTTTCCAGCTTTCAATAAAACCTTAACCTTTTTTTCCCCTTTTTTTGATGTGTTCATAATATAATATCACTTATCACTTAATTTGCAACAAATGGGTTTGCTTGTTGCCTGTATTTCACAGATGGCTCAAATTAAACTGGATCAAATTAACCTGATTAAAAAGTTTGGAAGCTGTGTTGAAATGTGTTGAACCATTATTGCCTTGTGATGTGATCCCTCGGCCAACACAACCTAAATGTAGACATAAAGGATATGTCACACAATATCCCATAGTCTCCTGTTGTAATTAAGAATTTCTTTTCTCCTCTGTGTAAGACAAGAGATACACTGATTGTTTGTCAAGCCAGTTCAAAGCCTCTAAGCCTATATGGTTTACTGCTCTGCAGTTTCAATTTCACACTTTCTTGCTAGACACTATTTACCTCAGAAAACCTTGTTGTCCTAAAATACATTTCAATTTTCAGCTTTACACTAACTGCATGAGCCTAAAAAACAACACATACCAACCAAGACAGCACTAATGGTAGACAAACAACATGTAAACTGGATTAAAATGAAGCAATATGTGTTAAAGGGTCACCAAATCAGAATTTGCCAGTACTTGGATATTTAGATATGCCCCTACTGTGACTGGCAGGTTAGAAATCAAGACTTAAAAGCATGAAAACTCTTGTGACTATAAAATCTTATAAACACATAGCCTAAGGACAAATGGTTGATACAGAACGCATACAGTAAATCACATCTACTGCTTCTTGAAACTTTTAAAGCTACTGTTTTAAGGTACAGTTTTCTGTGCTGTGGGCTTTCTCTGACTGAAGTCATTGGCATAACATTGGATATGTGGACTTATTATAGTGACAGCTCCTGTCACTTCTGATTTTGAAAAGAGTCCTTGTGTCACTTCAAGTTGAGAGTTCTTCTCACAGTTCAACATGCATCTCATCTCCTGTGTATTGTAACTTAGGCAGAAATAGCCAAACTCTACTACTACACTATATGCACAACTGCTGTTGGAACAGGCTGAGAATACCAAATCAGATATTTTAACGTTATGAACAAAGCTAAAAGCTTCAAACTATTTGGTACAGGCTTTGTGGCCCAGGAGTCTCAGCCTTTAAGACCCTCTTCTTTGTTTGATTTAAGCCCTAAAATACCCTCTAAGTTAGTCAATATAATGTATATTTAGACATTTAAAAAAACATAGAAGGTGTAACTTAAAATTGTTTAAATGTCACACTACACCTTTGGCCTCATTAAGTATGAGCCATTCTATTAATATTCATGAGATCTATGGCATGACCACGCCCACAGTCAGTGACCACTCCTTTCCACCGCTTCCTCACCTTTTTCTCTCTCCATCATTTTGCATGCTATGTAACATAAACAATGGAAGCATGTTTGAATCAGACAAAGCTTCTGAAGAGGAGGACCAAACCGTACACAGTCTTTCGCCAGGGGACAAATCTGAACGATGACGTGTTTAATGTTTTACTCCTTATAACTTAGAACTACACAGCTAAAGATATTTTGACTCTTCAACTTTACTACATTAACTGTTAGCTAATAATGTAGCGTAGCCTTAACTCCTCCTCTGACTGATCATGGGTGTCATCATAGCAAGCTGTTGCATGCATATGCCCCCACAAAACCCATTAAAGGGACTGGTTCTTTACATTTTGTTTAGGTTTATGACATATGAGACCGTTCTTGTCTGAATCTGCCTTTTCATGACTGTTATCGGTACACTGTAGTGAAGGAAGGAAGAAATTCACAGCAAGGGCACTGACTGCTAATTTCAACCAAAGTCTGTCTTGTTGAGCCCTTTTTCAGATAGGACGCAGTGTGCACACCCCTCCCCATCCATTGTGCATAAATGCTTGTTTTTTGTCTTTTGAAGTGAACTGACACAGCATAGTTTGGGTGTATTATGATAAAAACTGTGGGACAGTCCCAAGTGTAACTGAAGTGAAGATGGTAAAATGGTGGCTGTTTTTCATCGTAGGTATGGACAAGAAACTCATTCACATACTGCTAAAAACAACACGTATGAAGACAAATAACCTACAGACACACAGGCATGCACACAAACCCAAACTAAAAATAGCTGCATAGATGCCACAGTATGTTAATGTTGGCACCAACAGGGAGGAAGATGGATCATAGTAATGAACCCTCATGGGTTCAAACAAAGACCCATTTCTACCACAAAAGACAGATTCTCAAGTGAGTTCACACACGCATAAAATAGGGCCGGACACAGAATGTAACAATGCACAGTCCCACAGTGGAGGGTAGTTTATCGCACAAAGCTACAGTACACATGACTTTCAGGCTCTGACAGCAGGAAGCAAACAAGAGCAAGCCTTGTAAGCCTCCCCTGTCAAGTCTGTCTCACAGGCATGAGTACAGAGTAGAGGCAATAATGGATGCATGTGCATGTGCATGTGCATGTGCATGTGTCGTTGTATCAATATGTACGTATGAAACAATCTTTTGATTTGAAAAAAAGCTAAAACTGCATGCCATTTTGGTCTTTTGTCCAAAGCATCATTAAGCACCAGGAGGTTCATGTTCAAACCCTAAGTTGTTCTAGTGTGACATCTACTCAAAATTGTGAAGGTGTTGTTGATGTTTTACACCGCAGATACACTGGCAGAGGAACCTCTATACCTGCCTGCTGAAACCTGCACAACACAGGGACACATTAAAACATGTCACCTAATTAATCATTTCTAATATAACTGGCACCATTTTTTTTTCTTTCCCACTTGGTTCAACAGCTCTTCAAGTTATTTCCCAATTCCCTCAACTTAGAGTTAATGAGAGTTAATAAAAAAACACTGATCAGTATAATCACAATTAAACAACTGATCTAGACCGGCAGTGACGCTCTTTGCAGCTATTTTTGCGTTATTTCATTTTCTTATTCTGACTATCAGTTCAAAGAAGCTTGAAGGACACCATGCTCCACTAATTAATCCCCCAAAAAAGTCAGTTAGATATTGGTATAGGTTCTGACCTGTGAACTTTAGAGCTTTAATAAGACACTGATCACTGATGTCTAAGTGTTTATACATGACGCGTCACAGATAAACAATAGGCAGTAGTGTGACTCCTGATGTTGCTGTGAATACTGCCATCTTTAAAAGCTCAGTCATGTCATTTTCAGCGCTTTCACTTCAATCTGATAATTAGTCTTTAAGATAAAATGTGTCAAGCATATAATTGAAAGACAGCCAGAAGACCACTTGAGCATCTGACAGCTTAATTTAGTTAACAAAATAAAAATAAAAATAATTTCTTCACCGAATTGAATTATGTGGATATTGCACATTTTTGCAAACCAAACATACGTTATAATTTAAGGATTCTTTATGTGCTCTACAATAAGACACTTAAGATCTGTTAGTCTTCAGTGCAAAACCTTTTGGTTAGGATTCAGATCAGGAGATCATGTTTTGGCTTATCAGTGTCGATGCAAGAAAGGCAGCTGGGAATTCTTCCATCTCCTCGTTATTAAACACTTGTTCTGGTTGCCAGAAACATGCTTAAAAGTTTCTCCATCCTCTCATTAAAAACATGAGAGGATGGAAGAACTGCAGCTGAAACTGTAAACATTTTTATGGGGAAAAAAAGCTGAAGTTCTTCTGAAGAGAGACTTTTTTTTGCAGTGTGTCTTTTTAAAGCTATCCAGATTGTACACAAAGAAGTGTGTAAAGAGAGACTGCTCGACTATGACTTGGGTCTAACAGACAGTGAGAAATCAGATGAGCTTCTATGCAAGTTAATCAACTGCACACAGAGTTTTCTAAAGAGAGATGTTCACAAAGATGTCTGAAGTCCTTGAGTGTAGTGTAGTGTAGTTTGAGTGATGTTTGATTTGGATCCTCACAGTAATCCTGAAGAGCAGTATTTGTGCAGTACAGACTGCCCAAACATACACTCATGTCAACTCAGAACCAACAGTGGTGAGCGATTAAGATCCTTCACATAAAAAAAATACTAATACAATACTGTGAAAATATCCCATTGCAAGTTTTGCGTTCAAAAACTAACTTCGGTAGAAGTGTGTCAGTATAATCAACAAAGTATGCTTAAAGTTTCAAAAGTATGCTCTCTTCCCATTCTGTAGAAAAAAAGTCACATTATATTGCTTTTATATAAGATGTTATTGTATGAATTTCACTGTTGCATCAATGTGTGTGTTGCATTTTACTGCTGTAGATGTTTAAGATTGAGCTACCTTTAACCACACCATATACTACTGAGTACTTTCATCTAGCAATGCCTCATATACTATAAGATTACTATATATTTGCTGCATTAATGCCTTGTGGCAACTACATAATAAGGGTGGGTGAAAAATTTGATTCTTAGATGCATTGCAATTTGGACATGGATGATTCTGACAATTCAAAAATGTCCAAAAATATTTAGTTAACAATTTTTTGATTATTTGTGAATAAGGACATTTTTTCATGTTTGTGATTCAAGATATGCTATAAGCCAAGGATGCTGCTACCTTTGGTTTATGCAATTGTAACTATGCAGTTTACAAATCGTGAGGTGTCTAAAGACTCTCACGCCTACTACATACCTCTTAAAATCTATTTTTTAATAAGCTCTGGAAAAAAACAGTTTTTCACCTATATGACAATGCATATCCCCACAAATTCAAAGGTTTTTCTTGAATGAGCTTCTGTAGTCTTAAGAAGTTGGAAAATTTTATTTAGCTAATAAAAAGACACTATTCATTTAGTTTAGAGATTCGTGGTTTTCAATGAACAGGAAGGGAATGAAAAATTACAATCTGAAAAGTAAATAGTAATGAAGTACAGGTACTTGAGTACATTCCACCACTGAACACCAATTACAATCAAGCACCAACAAATGCCTGTATACAGTGGATTATACATCTGTGAGCAAGTTATTTATATTTTAGCATCTTGTCTCTCTTCTCTTGCAGATTTCAAGTCTAAGTCTCAGCATATAGTTCTGTAATAAATTAATGTGTGTTGGGAGCAGTGCAGTGTTAGAGTAAAACAAACACTTGTCTAACTCAGGAGACCAATTCAACATACGTTTGCACAACTAGCTCCACATCTATAAAAGACAGCTCATCAGAAGCTTTGCTGTGCTTTATATTAAAACTACAAGCAAGCGTTGAGGCCCAAATAAAACTTCAATGATTTGTTAAGAAGAATACATTTTGCAGTGCACCAAAAATCCTCTTTCCTTGTGAAACAATGATGAGACACATCAAAACGAGGATCTTCCTGTTGTCTTCTCTATCCCGATGCTAAAACAGAGCATCTGAAATATTTATAGCCTCTGTCAGGCCACTGCTTTTGCAACCCATTACAATCAGAGCATGCTTTTTCTTAGTTTTATATGCACATACAGCTGATGTCTAGTTGCATGAATATCCTTCATACACGCACACATACATCTTTATATTTAGGATTACTATATGATCTGCAGGTTTGCATTCTGTCAAGACAAATGTAAGGACAATTCTGTAGCAACAAATGCACAAGTACATACAGTTACACACAAGAACACACACAATCAATTAGTGAGAGCAGGTGAGAACTGAGGCACTTACACAACCTCAGCACACACTCACTTACACACACTTTGACAGGTCACACGCACATGTACATTCTTGATTATTAATATTACATGAATTACTTTCTGTCTTGAAATAGGCATTGGGGATAAAATGTGATACTTAAAACATCATGACTTTTGATATCATTAATAATTTCAAATATTACAGATAATTTAAAATGATTTCATGCATCAGAAAGTTTCAAGATACTTAGAGACGTGTTACCAATATAACCATGTTAACGTAGTCAGTATGGAAAGTGAGGTAGGTACTGAAACTCTTGGTTTTAGTGTGAAGTAGCCTAAAAGAAATACTGTTACATCCTCATCTAAGATACATAATTTATTATTCCTCCATTTAACTTCCTAAGTCTAAAGCCTTACTTTATAATTCACTCCCTCTTGAGAATAATCCTCCAGACAGCAGATGTGCCACACACACATGCAAAGGGAAAGAAATGCTCACTTCTGGTTCACATTTTCATTGTCTTTCTTATATCCGGCCAGGTGACGGAGGCATGTTCCTTTTTCCTTTATTACTCAGTTTGTGTTCAAGATATTTCTGTCTATAGCACAGAAAAGGAGTCACAGGAAAGAGACAGAGAAGCAAGAGACAATAAAGAAAAGTGACAGAGTGAAGCAGCCCTGAACTCCTGAATTCACAAGCACTTCTTCATTTGCTCAGCTTCACATCATATCCACTCATTTCTCGTTATTACTCCTTACCCTCTCTCTCTCTCTCTCTCTCTCTTTCTGTCCTTCACTCACCGCTTATCTTGCAGCTTTGTGCAACCTCTCTCTTTCTCTCTCCCTCCCTCAATCCGCCTCCTCTCACTCTTTTCATAACCTTTCAATATTTATGAGCACTGCAGAAATACTACTGGCAAAGCATGCTGGGAAGAGCTGTCCCTCAAGAGTCTGTTCCTGACGTCATGACTCTTTGCTGCCTTCTGTTTTTTTTTCCTTCTTAAATATTTTGTCTTTTACATATCCAAAATAAACAGGAATCTAAAAAAAAATGACATTCTGGGCTTCCTGCCCCGTATCAGTCCAAAAAAAAAAAGTCAAGTTCTCTGCCAACCTGACTGCTATCTGGGAACACATTTTAACAACACACAGGAAGTGCCATTTTGCAATCGGGTCCCTAATTCCAGTAAAAACAGCGCTGTGAGAGCACAAGATGTCTCAATTACAACAGTTGGTGGACAAGTGTGAGGACTTAGTAGTTGTATTTAAAGATCTAATAATTAAAACTGCTTTTTAACATTTTAGTTTCTATCAGAGAAATAATGGCAAAGAGTTTTCAAATCCTTGGGGATGTCACAATCAAGTTATTTTTGCCCCAATCAGGACCTGAATCCTTTAATATTAGCTCCTGGTCTAGCTCTCGATCCTAGTGATCCAGCATGCACCAGACCCTGAAGGTTGTTGTTACTGTTCATAATTACACCTGTCATTTTTCTGCAATGACACTGAAAAGATCAATGAAAAAGTCTGCATTCTCATAACATTTTTAATCATATCATTAAACAATAAACCATAAACAAAAAAACAGTCCACTGGAGTTTAAGATATTTGGATGACTTTTCCTAAAAACACACCACAACACATCCATTTTTGGTGAAGAAGCACATTTACTGATATACAGCAGGTTGTCGGAACATTTTTAGACAGGGATTATATATACAAGGTACTTGTGTGGTCCTTCTCCTAAATTTTCTCTAAAGCAATGTGCTAAGAGGCTTGAGGCTGATTGGCCAGAGTAGCATTAACTTTTCTCAGAGCAAAGCTGTCTGTGATTGCCCAATCAGCTTTAAGAGGTAGATGCTATTAAATGAGCACCACATAATATAAAAGTTGATTTCAGCTATATCTGATTTCCCAGGACTTGATGTGGCTGGGCTTAAATGTGTGCTGTGAAAAGAAAACAGAGTGCCTCTCACTTTGAATAGCTTTACAATTCTCACTTGTAACACCAGAGGGTTGAGAGGGAAGGCTGTAAACATAAATGCTATGGTCTTTGCTGCTATACTGAATTATATTTGCCAGAGCAACAGTTATACAGTATATTGTCACACTTGATGCCTAAATTTCTCTCATCTGTCTGTTAAAAATGAAGCTAAAGCCTGCAACCAGCGAGGTGTTTCCTCTGAAAACTTTAGGGAACAACTAGTCTGGTTCTGTTTGAAGGAAACAAATCCACCTATCAGCTTTTCTATAGCTGGCTGAACACGCTAAATGGTAAAGAGTTCACCTTGAAACTTGAAACTCGAATGCATTAAACTATTCTATGAACAGAGGAGAGAGGGGCAAACCAAGCAACTAATAAATCAGTGTTTTCACTATTTTCAATCTGCAGAAAAATTATAAGCGTGACTGCGTGACTAAAATCATTAATATCCTCTGCCCTCATATTTCACTGAGGTCTTACCCCTCCCAGACACAGACAAGCAGTATCAGAGGAGAGACAGATTGGGCGCTGCTTCGCCTCTGCTCCGAAAACATTATCTTCAAGATAAGGGGTCAAAAGCATCCGAACATCTTTCAAACAGTTTCTGTCACAAGCAACATGTTAAAGTGCTGATGGATTCTGTTTTTGTGATTTAAGCTGAGCTAGACAGACCAGAGAGCGCTCAGTTAAAACTAATCGGTAATGGCGTTCTTTGTAAAATTTGCTGGACATGATGTACAAACGCAGTATTTTATGTAGAGTAAGCCTTGCACCAGACTCAGTCTTCAAATACTGCATTTTAAATGTCAACGTTACAATGCATGTCAGCAACCAATTGTATGGCAGCTGAAAATAATTTGGCCATGTCTGCTTTCATTAATTTAGCATTTAGCCAACAAACTAGTCATTATTTTGTTTAAATGAGAATTTAGATCCTGGCATTTGTTTTCATGTTTTTCTCCCTAAAAAACAGGAGTAACAGGTGACCCAGCTTTAAAACTTCAATTTTGTCTTTTAAAAATGTGCTTTGCAGTTTACCTTAATTATACCTTTGTGGAGAAGGGTTTATGCAGATTTCTTTGGCCAGTCTACTTTGGCAGATGAGCAAAGAAACTTGAAATCCCATCTGCCACCCGAAAGCTGTCAAGCTGAGAGAAACGCTGCATGAAGACACACAAAAACTGCAAAGACAAAAAAAGGAATGCAGCAAAAGGAGGACAGAAGGGTGGACGGGAGTGATGTGGCTAGCTAAGGAGCCACTGTGTCTGAAAGTCATGTGTGCATAACTAATGCAAAGGACTCAGCTGTACATGGTCAATGACTGCACTACCTCCCTTAAGGCCAATATACAATCACTAAGACAGGAGGGAGCAGTCAGTAGAGGGAGGAGAAAGAGTGATGGATATGAAGTAGGAGGGAGACGGGAAGGACATAGAAAAATGAGGGTGGGGGTTCTCATGTGTAAAACTAAATAAAGGAAGGCATAAAGGACATAAAAGGTTAATGAGAGGATGAACGAGTGGTGAGAAAAAGGGCAGAGGGAGGAACATGGAGGAGCCGAGAGGAGAATGTTGAATAACATAGCAGACACCTGAGATCACATAAAATAACATGGTATGTTAGAAGACAGCCTTAGACTGTCTAAGCTTTTTACCTTCAGAATGCCCACAAAGATGACATTTTGGTGGTTGAAAGTGCTGGTGTTAGTGTGGTAGAAAGGTCAAAGCAGATATAAAATGCATCAGTGTGGATGTGTTACAGAGAAGTTGAAGTCAGGAGTGAGGGAGGAGATGGAAAAAAGAAAGGAGTAATGGGCAGCTGTGAGAGTTGTTCATGTCCGCAGGAAGGGGTTAGAGGTTGCGCTCCGACACAGAGCGCCATCTCTGAGGTTGGTGTCTTAGTCACAGACACTGGAGTGATGTCTTTGTTACAATGTTTGATTCTGATAAGCAGAGTTGAAGGAGGGGAGACACCTGCTACCACGATTTAAACTCAGTGCATTTCCACCTGACAAAATCTGCCTTTAAATATACCCTCTCTTTTTTTTTGTTCGTCTGTCTAACTATCTGATTGTCTGTCCCTCTGACTGTACATGGATTTTTATGTACAGTCTGTGGTCCATCCATCCAATCATTCTTTTTATTAGTTGCTATATGGCTATTAGACAGAGATTAAGGAACCACAGAATCAATATTGAAATTCTCATGATTAATTTTGTCCCGTTTTGTCTTCTCTTTTTCAGACACAAACACATCCATACGGGTTTCACACATATACGGGAAAGAAAAGTCTCTGTGCAGCCATCCCAGTAGATACCACGCTGTTGTAACACTTCTCGTTACAGCAATGTCAGTTTATCACTCCATCCTCCCCCATCCATCTGTCATCTGTTTATTTTGAGGTGATCTCGGGCCAAGACTGAGGCTATTGCCATTACCTTTTGGCTTCAGTACATCCAGTCTTGAGGTTATGTCACTATGGATTCACAAAATCATATTTTCACTTAATATAAAATGTCTTATTCATTTTCATTTTATTTTATTAAATTTCATAGTGTCTTTCAGAAATGCTTGTTAAGCACATACACAGCATTTTTGTTATCATCTTACAGCATTAAATTTTCTTTGTTTTGATAGATTCTAGACTAAAATCTTTTATAAAACAATAAAAGATGTATTGTGTAAACATATATTCAAGCTATTACACAGATCAGGGAACTAAGAGTTCAGTGTTAAATTTTTGATACTATGTTGATTATTTATGTTCTGCAATTACAATTTGAACTGGGTTAACTTATTTAATAAAATGTAATAAAAACCATACATGTAGAAGAGTTTTGCTGAAAGGTACACCTGTAAATATTACTATGTGAAACTCTTGAGACATAAAAGAGCACTATGAAGC
The DNA here is from genome assembly GCA_029814765.1 of Acanthurus leucopareius. Classification (NCBI taxonomy): domain Eukaryota; kingdom Metazoa; phylum Chordata; class Actinopteri; order Acanthuriformes; family Acanthuridae; genus Acanthurus; species Acanthurus leucopareius. The sequence continues at coordinate 494,303 of JAQMCX010000027.1, forward strand.
TCTCTGTCTCAGTGCCACATTGCTATATATACACTTAGCCTACCTGATACATAAATATCTGTATTGTATGTATACAAAAGCATGTGTAAAGAAACAAACAATGCTATTTCAAGTACAGCTATTTACCCTTGTTTCTTTAGGAGCACCACCTAGACGTGTCCCAACCACTTCACTTTTGCCTTCAATGATGTTAAATAGACAAGTGCATGAATGATATGTGAAAACAATTAATAACTTATAAAATACTAGAGCCTTGCAAATAACACTCACAAGTCACTTTTAAACACATTAAAATGTCTTAAATTGACTATAACTTTAATATATGTGCTGTGTGCTCAATGAAGTCTAAGTAAATTACCTTGTCACTGATCATTTTTGCCCAAATCAGACAAAGATTTTCATCTACAATGGTAGCTGTTTAACAATGAAATGTAATGATCCCACTCTACTTCACGACCTTATCAAACTACATCCTTTGTTTTAAATTTTTCCACAGAGAGACATCTATCAGCAGGAAGGACATTTTGCAAACTAAAAAGATCTCACATGAACTAGAGTATATACACACACATTAAGCATGAAAGCATGAAAGCCACAACTGGATGAGGTATCTGCGAGTATATTAAAAGAAAACTCAAACAGGAAGTCACTATAAGGTCACTGCAGTATGACTCAGTAGTTGAGGGAAAGTTGGATGTTGGATGTCAGTGTATCTCAGATTGTGGCCTGGAGGGAAGAAATGGATGGTCTAAAAGATGTGGGGGGGCTTGAAGTGGGGGGCTGGAGCTGCTGCCCTATTGCGACGTTGACGGACTGACTACCAAATCACCCGTGTCATGAATCAGGACTGTAGAGGGCTCTGGAGCTGACAGATACTAGCTCACACAAGCACACTGACAGGCTTAAGACAAAAAACAACACACCAACACATAGTCTTAACCTGTAAGCAAAAGTACATGCACCCCCGAAAACATCCCGATTTAAACCCAAGCTTTTTAATTCAAGGACACAAACCTGTTCAGTCAATTCATGTGCTAACATGTCAGTGTGGACAAAAAATGTGACATGCTACATAATTTTCAGCCTGACTGTCAACAGGCGGTCACAGAAGCTGACATATGCTCCTCACTGCAGGACGTAAAACTCCAACACACATACACACGCAGACACACGCCAGCTCACTTCTCACAGTATGCTGTGCATACAACTGACACAAACCCGGTCACAGGGCCTTCACATAAATGTTGGTGCTCAACTCATGAGTAATCAACACTCCCCCACCCCCCACCCACACAGTTTGTGTTTATTTTGCTAAATGTTCCGTTCTTGCACACAAATATGATCCTTCCAACATGGATAAAAACTTATATTATCTGACATATAAACTGTACTTAGCAATAAACTTGGCCAAGCAGCACAGCTGGGGATGGAAATCCCATCAGCATCATTTCCTTCCTCACTGACAAATCAAGAAACACAGCGAGGAAGACTGATAAACCTGAAATCAGAACAGGTTTCACTCTTGAAAGTTCCTTTGAACTTTACAGCACTTTCAAAATATACTTTTAAATGTGCATTACTTAACCATTTAAAACAGACATGAATGAGTTTTTCTTTCTGATCACATGCCCATTTCTGTTTTTCTCCCTGTCTCATCACATGTAGTTTAATATTAAAATATAAACAGCTTTTTCTGTAACTAAATGTAATTTCTCTGTCATCTTTCAGATTGCTGAAAATATTGAGAAAATCTACCATCATGAGTTCCTCTCCACCACATGAATGGTAATGAATCTGATGTTTTCTTTAAGGATTAGGTCTCTCATATTAGAGACAATATCTGCAGCAGTACATCTAATCTTTCCTTACCTTAACACCAATTAACTGTCAAGAGTTCATTGTTTTTTATTCTCACCTTTGAACTCCAGAGATCTGGATGAAATAATTCAGTAGCTAAAATCTTGCACCTGTTCTCTTGAGTGCAGTTCTACCAAGCTGTTCCAAGATATCTTTATTTACAACTTTAGACAACTTTAATAATAGCTCCAAGCAGACTGACATTTCCCATGCTTCTCTTTTATTAATCAATTTGAGATGAATAATTACAGCAAATTTTCCCTTTGAAAGAAAAATACTTGAAAAAGTTGTACACGAACAACTGGATGAATGTCTTTACACTCACAATATAGATGATAACACAGCACCAATCATGGCTCAGAAACAGCTCTTTGAAGAATTGAAAATGACAATGAGGAACAATCATTCAAAATGCAGCAGCCAGTGTCCTTTTACACATACTCGGAAATATGAAGATATAACTCTATTACTAAAATCATTACACTGGCACTCAGTACAATACTTACCTGCAAACCCTGCTAATAGTCTATAAAGCACTTAATGGTCTGACTCCTCAGTACATTTCTGACTTGCTAATTGATTATAACTCAGGCTCTGAGGTCATCAGGGAGGTCTGCTGGTTGTATCTTGAATTAAATCCAGGTCTGGTGAGGGTGTCTTTAGTTAATGTTGTCCAGTTCCAGACCAAGCTTTCTGCTGAATTAAACTCATAATATGTCATATTTCTTAATTGAATTGTTACAAAAAATAATATTGTATTTTTGCTTTATAATTTGCTAAGTTTACGCTTATATTATTACAAATTTTCACCACAACATTCAAACACAGAGAATTACATAATTTTATTCAGGGTAGTGAGGATGGGAGTTGGCACTTACAAGTTTAATATATAACCTTGTTCATTAACGTTTGCTCCACTGTCAGATAAAGACATCTGGCCATGTTTAATGTCCATAAAAATTGTGCCTAAAAGGGGGTATTAATGTGTTTGCATACTTGCATAGTAGACACTGTTTCTCTGACAATGTGTTTGATGTTTCTGACTTTCGATCGCTATGTGCTTTTTTTAAAATGTGTTTTGGTGTGAGCCTCCTTGATTCAGTTTCTGCATTCAACTCATGTTTATATGACTCATATAACTCATATTCTTATATTCATTTTATTTTCTGTGTTCTTATAATTATGCCTATACTTCTTATACTTTGTCTTTCAATGTAAAGCACATTGAGTTTATTTGCCATTGCCATACTATCTTCACAACACTTGAAAACAAACTGAGGACTGAAAGAGAGAACAGAGATGTAATAGTAGGGATGCAATGATAAACTGATCTGGATTGATATATCAACTTAATTATCAACAAGACAACATCACTGGTGTACAGGAAAGAAAGATAATGGCAAGCAGGTGAGAAAAAGACATTTTCAGTGAATGAAAAAACACAAAAAATGTTTTTAAAATATCACTGCCTTATCGAAAGTGTCATGTCTTTTTATATGGTTTAATACTTGACTCATGTCTGGAGCCCAAAAAGCTGGCCACAAGAAGTGATTTATGAAAAAAAAAAAAAGAAAATGTGGAGATGAGAGGTTTCCATCTGACACTGAGAATATCTGTGTGTCAGTGCATACGTGTGGCAGCTGTATGAGGTTCAGTGTGCACCACGAGTAGCCTCCACTGTGCATATCGGTGTTAGTGACAGCAGGTCATCACTAATCACCCAGTGGGTGAAGAGTCACAGCAGTGAGTGGAATGCTGAGAGAGGGATGGGAGCTCAGAGGGGGTTATGGAGGATGAAGGAGGAGAAGGCAAAAAGGACGAACACAAGATGAACTGAGAGACAAGATCACAGGAGGGCAATGCTGCACCCAGCTGTTATTTTGAGTTCACAACAACCACCATGACTACTGCTTCTAAAAATAAACAATGATAAAGCAATAATGTCAACAAGAGCATTACCACATTATCACACTCTGCCTACAGAATCATCCTTGTTTGTGCAATTTTCATATTCAATAAATTTTGTTTTTTAGAAATATTTATTCTTGTAAAGTAATGGTTAAACTCAGAATTAAATGCAATGAAGATGCCAACTAATCAAAGTAAATATGACTTTAAGAAACATAATCGGTGATTATCAAACCAGAACCACAAAATCTTCTTCACATGCCACCATAAGAGAATAATGGCATTATCCTTAGCCACAATTTGCCATTACTGATCTGATGGATTTCATTGGAGGGTGACCACTCCCTGAGGCCGATCAATACGAAGCCAGCTCCTTATGATTCAGCATTCTGTGCAGGTTCACAAGGGGCGTTTTTTGCCCACGAGGAGCCATTCATCAAAGGGACAAAGTCCTGATGCCAGGGTCAGGAGCTGAGGCACAAGGTTCAGGAGGGGTTAACACACAGCCTGTCAATTTATTGCTGCAGCCAAGTGGCTCGTCCCCAAAGGCAGCTGAATACAGTTTTCCATTTTTCTACATTTGAGGGACAGAGTCTCAGAAGGATGCAGAGAAACTGTAATCCTCAATGAATCCTAATGTAAATTTGTAAACACATTAAAAAGCGGCCGTGGGCCAAAGCAGTCAGTGAGATGATCACAGTGACATTAACATAGACACAAACAAAGTCAGAGACTACTGAATCAACTAAAATGTTTAGATAAATCTCATCTAAGCAAGACAGTAAAATTGCAGCGCATGCATAGAGCTGTTTGTTGAATTAAAAACCCTCTATCTCCAGAACAACAGCTTTTAATTTTTTCACTGGTGCCAGAATCTTGATTTAAACAATGTAGAAAATACTGTGCTCTCAGTTTAAGGCAAAATCTATCTACTAAAACACATCATCATGCTTTACTCAAAGCACAAACTGGTGAACAAGCACAAAAGTGGGTAGTGGCATGACTGTGACACGTCTCATGATGTTGCAATAAGAAGTCACTCAGCCCTTTTCAAAGCTCATGCTATAATAAAACTTATGCACCAGGGAGTGATAAAATATAGGCTAGACAAGCTGCTTTTGCAGAAAGCTGCACTCTGTTCAGAATACCATCAATCATTCTCATCGTTCACCAGTTGCTGTTGCTCATTGTTACTTTTTTTTGCATATGAAATTTGTGATTATTACACATAATTCTATACTGGCATGCCTAAAATGTCTACATATAAAACCTTAAATGCTAGGCTTACACAGGCAAAAGGAACATTTTAAAATTCCATTTAGTAATAAAATGTCATCATGCTAGGAATCATTTTGTTTTTTGTTTTTTTTTTTAACATTTTTTGCTCTCCTACAAGACCAAACATTACCACAACTTTAAACAGACATTTCAGATCACAAATGTACCTGGTTTTGAGGACAATCCATGCATTGGGTGCTCTCATTATAACTAATATTTTATGTCAGAATGAAAAAGCCCCTTAGGCCATGTAATAATCATGAGGCATAAGAGACTGAAGAAAACACTGCTGCAGTGTGATGTATCATTTGTGTAGCATATTTCTAAAAATGTGGGATAATTTTGAGACATGAAAATATCTACAACAGACAGAAGCTCCAGCAACTGAACCAAGATTCTGAGTTAGCTGGAGAAAAGCCGTTTAAACCTGTAATACTGGGTCATTACAATGCTTGCTCTTGACCTCATTTACTATTTCAAACAATAAACTGGTTAAGGAGAATTTTTAGCACGTTCAGGTTTGCATGATTCATATATACAGTAAACAGAGACAGATTTGTAAACTGAGATGACTATTACATGCTGCACTAACAATGGCAAGTGTTGTTTTTTTACTTTTTTGCATTGAGGGGAGCAAATTATGGTGTAATCAATCACTCTGGTTGTTTTGCATGATTTATTTGAGCTCAGCGGTTTGAATTCTGATGAAGGAGAGCAAGCCTTTACTTGTTAGGATGTAGGATTATGGGGTTGCTGTTAATATGTATGCTATGTGCATATTTGAGAGGCACTGTGTCTGGGTGTTCTGTGCTCTCACCTTGGCCTACCCCTTGGGACTACTGGTGCAGAGCCAGCAGCACACACGCTGTCACCCTATCAGTCAGTCATTTTTGCCTTAAAACCGCTGAGTCAGACTCTCTGCTTTCTGTGATACTCAGTGATGTAGTAAGCTACTAGCCTGCAAGTGTCTGCTCCATCATGCAACTGTACCATAGCTGGTTTGAGTCAGTGAATCGCTAACCAGAGGCGCTGCTATGGATGAATCATAAAGTGGATCAAGCAGTAACAGCAGGGAATGACTATTCTGGTGAGAACATTTCTCCCTGCACTTGTGACTTAGGTAACTGAGGCTAACAGAAAGCAAGGGAGAGAAATGTAAGGTTGTCAACTAAAGATGATCTTCCAGGGAAAGCATAAAAATCCCTTTGACTGGTTTGTCATAATGCCCCTGTTGGCTAGGCAATTATTTAAAAAAGCAAGACAACTAGGATCAGGGATATTACATTTCAGCATTTTCCTATGTTTCTGCTAAATCATCTAAATGCCAGAACAGTGTTGTTTTTTTACAAGCTTTTCTGGCAAAACACAGTGTTAACATGTATTTACTGTTAACAGACTGTGACTGTATTCACTGCTAAAGGATGGCTGCTCTGTGAATGATTTGTGCTATCTGATTGTTTATTGCAGGTGTCACAATACACAGGACACATTGTAATACTTAAGTATGACTACAAGCTGACAGGTCACATCTCTTGAAAGCAGAGGAAAAAAATGTGTAAAAAATAAATTGATAACAGACTCACACGATCTGTTTTCTTGTGATGTGTAATGTCTGGATGTGTTTAAAGACCCTCTCCTGCCATTTATCCTCTCTGATAGTCAAAACTATATACTTGGACACTTTCCTCAAGATTTATATTAATTAATGTCTTAAAATTGCTTGCACCGTTCTAGTAATATTCATGAGGTATCAGACATAGCCACACCCACAATCCGCAACCACTCACCTCCACCACTCCCTCATTTTTGACTCTCTCTGCATGGTCTTGCTGGCTACCTAACATGTTTGAACCAGACACAGCTTCTAAAAAATAAAATGACTCAATTGTACACAGTCACCTGCAAGCGGATGTATCAGAAAGCTAATATATTTTATGAAGCACTCTTTACAATTTAGAGCACAACAGTAAAAGATATACTGAGCCTAATAATCATGTAGGTATCAACGTAGCATTAGCTTCCTACTGACTGACCGCAGTCTGTCTTGCCAAAGCAAGCTATTGCATGGATGGATGGCAACCCCCCCCCCCCCCCGACAGGACTGGTCTGGTTAGGTTGCATTTTTGTTTTTTTGGTTTGTGACATATAAAAGCTGTCTTTATGAGACTGTCATCAGTGCACTGAAGTTGTACAGAGAAAATCCACAGCCATGGCACTGACTGCTAATTTTTGACCCATTTGCTCATTAGCTGTAGAAAAAAAACACCAAATAGACATTTTGAGATGGTTAAAAATTAGATTTTTACTGAAGGGGGTCTTAACTCATTTCTTGCCCACTACCCCACATTCTTAGTCTGTCAAATGACAGGTATACATTTCAGATCAATAGGCTGCGGTCTACACATCTTGGCATCAGGGGAGGACAGAGGAATGGATGGAGGCAGAGAGGGGGAAGGAAACCAATAAAAGGGGCAAAGCGTGTACATCAGGTTTTCTGATGAGAAAAAAACTCCATGCCCCTTAATGAGCCTAAATCAGCACACCAAGCAGTAAATTAACATTTGGGATGGTGCTGTGCATGGGCAATGTGTCCTTACCAGTAAATGGCAAGACAGACACACACACTCAGACACACACACGCATGCACGCACGCACGCACGCACACACACACACACACCCAAAAAAAACCCACTGTGAAAATATAGGCTGATTAATTAGCCTGCTTTTGCTTTCATATTGCTCATATTGAAAAAAAATCCTGACATTTTTGACTTCACACAAACACATTTCTAAACTATTCAAGTGTGATAAATTACTTCACTGCTTGATGATGTGTGACATTGGTTCTAGACTTTTCCTATGATTTTTAGAAGTTAGGTTGAGGGCAAATACATTCTTATATTAATTTCTCTGCTTTTGATTTTACAGAGGCTCTCTGCGGGGAATTGGCTGGGCTGACACTTTAGTTAAAAGCCAACTCTGGTATTGCAACTACAGTGCCTGAATGATGTAGGCAGTGTCACTGACATGCTAAGTAAGTTAGTCTGGCTGACATCAGCATGTGGGGAATTCCAGCAAGAAAGCCCTTTAATCGTTATTTGAATCCTGGGTATACAGACATTTTGACAGGCTTTAGAGAGGAGGACTAAAGAATTATGTATGAACTTTCTCTACACAGGGTTCCTCACTTCCGTACTCTGCTGAACTACTAAGTTACTTAATTTGAACTTTAAGGCTCATTACTGACGGTGAACATGGTGAAACATGTTTGTTCAAGACTGGCTCCCTGCAAATTTTGTATCTGCCTCTCATGGGCTTCATCAGCCGATTGAGTTTGCTTATTACTGAGCAAGCTGAGTAAACTCATCACAGTCTCACTCTCACCTTCAAGTCAACACATACTGACAATTGTTCAGGCCCCCCTTGGCATCAGTTTTATAAAGCGCTTGATACCTCCTAGGTGTCCACTGTTACAAGCAAAGTCCCTTGCCACTGAGCCTTTTTAACATTGTTGTTGTTAACCTGTGGAACTAACACGTTATAGAATGGCCACTATTTTAAACATGCTTAACAATGCAAAAGAGTCTTAGCCCAGTTAGGTTTAGGCACATGATTAAATATCTTTTAATCAAGTGACTAAATAATTTCAGTCAAGAATACTGTGAATAGATTCTTTCTATCATCTTGAAATAAATGTTACCTTGCTGAGCAGTGATCTGCTGTAAAAAAAAATGAGACTCTGCACTCCATTTTTTTCCTTTCTATTGGGTACAACAAGGGTGTGCTCTAGAGCCAATGGTGCAGCAGAGAGGCTGCCCTCTACTGCCAAAAACATAATATTTATACAACAGCAATGCACTTCTTCTCATTTTGTTATTTGAATAAAGGAAGGAGACTTAAGGATGTTTTCAGATTAACTGATACATTTATTAATGCTGCCAACTTTTTTGAAAAAAAGGCTGCCAATTATTCATTTTTATTGCAAGTTATGGTTCATATTTTAGTGGACTCCTGACATGTATGAATGGTTTGCCACACATTACAGTGGAGAAAGACTGATAGCAATGCCCCAATTTCTGTTTATTCAATCAAGTATCTGGGTTGTATCAAGACTGAATCGAATTGTAAAATTTCTGAAGATTCACAGTCCTGGGATAAACATGTGACAGCATGATATGGGATAAAAAAGGGAACACAAAGAGGTAGGAGAAAAAGACCTGGGGAAAAAGGAAAAAAAGAGTGGAGAAAGACAGCCAGATGCAGAGAGACAGATACTGTGAAGAGCAGGGATAACCAAAGAGACAGAAAGATAGCTGATTGACCAAAGTGCTGAAGGCATGGTGAAAAACAAACAGTTGCTTCACCTGCCCTCCTTCCATCTAAGAGCTTAAAATTGAATAAGCAATTAAGTATTTATATGTGTGAATTTTCCAAGTCATTGCTTCTGTGTAGCAGAAGGAAAAGGGGGATACTGCAAAGAAGCATACAATGCTGTTGTCTTGACTGCTCAATTCTTTTTTTTTGACATACTTGTCACAGGCATAATGACCAGTTTTCAGCCAGAAACACAAAATCACACAGAGGGAGACAAAGGGAGGAAAAAGATAAATTCAAGAGAGGGGGAAGTAGCAGACGGGTGACAAAGATTTAGAATCGACTGAGGAAAAAACACTCAATTTGAGCTTGCTAGTGACTCTTTACTTCTGTGTCCCAAGCCTGGCAGCCATCAGTGAGTGCTGATTCAAGCTATCTCAGAGCAGGGAGTGTGAAGTGATACTAGTGAATGAATGGCAGCTTGTCTTGGGATATCTGGGAACTGATGATGTTATACTTTGTCCTTTTCAGTAGTTTCACAACTTGAAAACCACTGCTGTTTTTGGTAAGTATTTCCCTAATCATATAACTGTGATCTTAAATAAGATAAGTTAAGTTTAAGATAAGATAAGTTCTGTGTGTGTGTATGTGCACACTGTCCCCCAGCAATGATAGGTTAATGCGTGATGAGCATGAAGAGAGAGAATCCATTCCATCTGCCATTAGGCAGCAATCCCAGAGACAGATAACACCCTTTCTAATCATACGTGCCTGCATGCACACACGCACTGACGCACACACACACTCACTCTCATGCACACACCCTCATTCACGCACACGCATACGCACGCACACACACGCCTCAGTGGGTTCAATAAAGCTGTAACTACCTGTCAAAAACCCTTACTTGCAGAGCATCAAGAAATTATTATAATAAATGTCATAAGTGCTACATGGTTGACGTCATAGGTCTGTGAAAGGTAGCAGAAACAGATGGATAAATGAATAGATGGATAGATAGGTAGATAGACAGACAGACGGATAGATAGACAGATAGACAGACAAATAAATACACACATAGATAGACAGACTGACAGAAAACAAGAGATAGAGATTCTAATGCTTCAGTTGTTATATCAAAGATTTTCTTTTATCTTAAATTTTAAACTTGCCTCATGTAGCCTCCAAGGAAGCAAACAAGAACTGTTTGCAATGAACATTAGGCCTTCAAAGACACATTCAGGTCTTAACACTGGGCTAAAGCTTTGTCTGCTTAAAATATGCACACTTGCAATCACTTACTGATCAGTTAATACAAGGTTTTTCTTTAAATTTGGTACAAATATGGTTGGTAAGACATAAAATACAGTAAGCTAACTCAATCCACATCTCACTGGACTTTAAAGCTAATATCAATTGCAGTGCACTTAAAAAAACTGCATCTTATTTTTTACCACTGCACTCAAAGTCAGTAAAACCGAGCTTTCTTCAAGGCCTAAAATCATCCTCAATACAGTCTATATTGCATGAGACAAATACACAGTTACACTACTATTTTAAGCACTTCAAAATTCATCATAACTGTACCCAATGACAGGGAAGTATCTCACAGCACCATCACTATATGAAATCCTTAATCACGTATTGTGTCCATTAGCCAGCACACGTACTGCAAAATGTGTTTAGGCCAGCAGAGGAAAGTGATGGAGTCAGGGTGTGCCTGAGAGCGGCTGCTTCAGTGCATTAGTGGGCTCCTGCAGGCCACATGATCCATGTAGACCTTGAGGAGCATTAATTCCATTACATAATGCCCATCTCCAGCTCTGAGTGTGTGTGTATGTGGGTGTGTGTGCTCTTTGTGGGCATATCAGTGTGTGTGGTATTGTGCCAGTCTGCATCACTTTCACTTTTCTTCTAATGATTCTTAGGAATTAGCAGCCCTAACAGACTGATTTTGCTAATGACCTGTGATCAGTCAACTGCCTCATTAGTATTAGGTATGTAAGTACTGGATGTAGATCAGTGATGTAAATTTGATGTGTTTTGTAACTGTGGTATATTATGGACAACTCTTTTGATGTCAACGTATGCATGTTTGCGATGCGGCACAAATCTCAGACAATTCAGGAATACAAATGCTGTCTGACTCATGTTTTCTTATTGATGTACTCCCATCAGAGGCAGTGCGAAATGATGTGAAAAACAGCATCCATATAAACCTGAGACTATGCAGAGTATATTGAGCGCTTAGCTAAAGCAACAAGCTTTTATCTCTTTGGCATTTCTTGTCTAGCTAGTGATCTCTGTAGCAAGTAAGATATCTCATCACCTACCAAGGCTGCTGCCCTTGTCCATCTCTTTGCCCCTTTATCATCCCAGCATGTGCAATTGTCGCACCATAATCACCATGATAACATTAGTCATTTTAGAATTGCTTTCCGGCAGACCAACGGGTCACAAAAAATCTTTGTCACATTGGTTGGCCTTGCTAACAATGGTGATAGATATTCTGATTAACAGGTACAGGCTAGCAGATGAGCTGTGACTCTTGCAGAATTCAATGACTGAACATCACGGGTCATTAGCACAGTGACTCCTTGGCCACTTTTGCCAAACAGCAGAAATATATATTTGCAAATTTAATGCAGAAGCTGCAAATATTTCAGGACAAAAGAAAGAACAGATTTTAGTCACATCTTCAAAAGATGGAAAATTAAGATTACATACTTGCAAAATCGAGAGATGAAACAAATACATATAGTAGACGGCTTGGCTTGGGCCATAGGGCTGAACTTTATAATGCCAATAAACCAAAATTGTTATTGTAACCTAAATATTTACCTTAAACCAAAATTTTTATTATTGTTAAATATTGAAACCTTAATTATTGTTAGCCAATTATTTATCCAAACACCAAACTTATGCAGAAACTGTAAGATTATACAGCTGAGGCTAAATAACATCACATGGGCTATTTCATGCACAGACTTATTTCTAAGATGTTTCCAAGATACCTTGATACAGTTAACGCTTGTTAGGATTACAAAGTAAACTGGCATATGTTAAACTCTTTTTAGATAGACTACTGTGTAATGATTTAAGGAATGACTAAGTTTAAATTACTTTATATTTCATTACTTCTTCATTCCTGAGTATATACTTTTTTTATATATGGGATATATTTCTACATAATTATATCATCATACTTATTACATCATTATATAACAACCACCCAGAAACAATTAGTACCAGAGTTTATGATTAATGAAGCAAAAATTACTTTCCTGGTATTCACCAAAGGTGTATGACAAGGCAAACCAATCGGAAATCACTCTGATCTCTAGATCACAATGTGTGACAGAGTCAAGTCCTGGATAACGCCTTAGAGAAGTTTGATAAATATCGACCATCATGCTTCTATTCTGGAATCTTCCTGTGTTGTCTGAGCAAGTACGGATCCGAGGCAACATCAGATACAGTATCAGAGCAGGTGCTCTGCCAGCACACAGTAGTGGTGTGTAGATAGATGGGTGTCTCTGGTCTCAGATGCACTGTAATCCTAGGCTGGCAGGTAAATATAGCCTGTGGCTGCTTCGGGCTGGGCTGAGTGCTGCTTTTGCTCTGTTCGACCTTGGCTCATCCTGCCCTTCGTTTTCTCAAAGGGGATGGAAAGGCACCAGCCTACATTATTACTGTACCTATTACTGTTGCCTTACAAAAAATTGCATACTATGTCTCCAAAAATGTTAAAGAATTGTTCCAATGTAAAATCTTTCTGCCCACCCTGCGTCACCCAAAATTGTATTCTGTAATTTAACAATTAAAACTGTATATCAAGTAAAGGCCTTAAGTTGTAAGTGTGCGGTCTCATGACAGCATCACAGACAACATTTCTTGCATTGCACTTCTTACATTCTATGGCTCAACAAAGCTTTTCAAGCTTTTTTGTTTCATAGCTTCACTTTTAGGTAATTTTGCATCGCTTCCAGCAGAGTCTTTATGCCTTAATCCAGTCTTTCCCAAACTTAGGATCCTGACACAAAACATGTCACAGACCTGTTTTCATTGGCTAATTGGCAGAGTAAAATGTATAACAATGCTGATATGCAAATTCATTAACCCTAATTGAAATAGCGGGAGAAAGGGCCATGAATGCAAATATTAAACTGATTTTACACACAGTAACTACTATTTAACATTGGTGTGTTCAGCTCGGATTCATTAATTGTGCAGTACCCCCCAAATATCTGGGTACTGCTGTGACAAACTTCAGCTGCATAAATAAATAAACACAATGTGGCCTGTTGTGTTCTTTTGCAGTTAATGTTGATATTGTAACAATTCATGATGTATCCATCTACTCTTGAAGCACACAGAAACATACTTTATGTCTTACACAGTAAATCTATATTTCCTGTTCATATCTCCTCTTTCATCAAATGTGAAGAAGCCTACAATACTGGGCTTAAATACACTAGAATTGCATCCTTGTGACACATCATTATCAATGAATTGATGATATCAACAGAGAAAAGAAACTTAAACTGTCGAAGGCAGCAGTTTAGTAGGAGGTACCTGAAAAGCCACCACATGGAAAATACTCAGAGCGTTCATGCGAGTTATCCTCTTGGCTTCTTATAGTTTTCAATTGTCTGGCCTGAAGAAAATCAATCCAAATCAAAATGTTCATGCAGTTCACAGCAGTCAGAGGAGTAATGGCTCAGGCAGCACTGAGTGTTACACTGAATGATTAGACTGTTTTTCAAAAAGATTGGATGAAAGTCTTGCCACTGTGCACTGCAACGGCATGAATTATCTAAATGATCTATCCAATTGCATCCAAGACTCTGAAATATAAAAACAGTCAAAAATGTATTGAATTTCTCTCTGTCCAAAACATATTTTTTTTATGCAGATGATAAACATTTAAATACCACCATTAGGCATTGCTTAAAAGTATTTCTGATATCACTGGTTTTCTATTTTGTTTTGTCTGAGCACAAAAGTGGGCACAGCAGCAAAGAAAGAGAGAGAGAAGAGAGTTTTGGCTGGTTAGGCCTGGGTATCCATAAGGTTACATAAAAGTGGAATGAGATACCCTGAGGCCCCTCTTTTCCACTCACACTCACACAAACTGTGTGTGCATGTGAGAGCACATAACAGCTTTTTTTTTTAAAACATGAGCAATCACACACACACACGCACACACACACACACACACACACACACATATGCACAAGGAGCATTCACTATCCATTAGCAGATCTTCGTTACAGCAGATCCATTGTAATAAGTGCACGCTGGAGGAAACAAGATAATGTAAAGGCCAAAAGAGCTTCATGTTGAGGTACCACAATAAAAGGTTTCATGTCCCAGACTGGTCTATTCCGTTGGATAGACAAAATAGGACAGAACATTAACCTTTGAACAACTATGTGCAATTTAGAGATGACTGACCACTTTTTATTTTAACGAGGCCATGTTATTGTGCACCTCAATAAATAAACGGATTATTGGTGCGCACCACACCCCTGCTGACAATGGTTCAAGTAACTGTTTATTTCAAACTTATTTAGTGTTTCGGTTTAGGATTCAAATTTGCAACAAGAATTTAAATCTGTAGAGGCTGGAAATATACTTTCACTGCTTTTCACTGTAAAGATCCTCACGTATTTCTAATGGAAATGTATCGGCCAAATATAAATACCTTCTTCCCCTCAAAGTGCTTGCTGCGCTTTTACCAGTGAGGTAAACCCATGTATATTTAATGGGACAGATTTTCATCACTATTAAGTTAAATTTGACTATCTGATCCCATGCACTATCAGAAGATAGGCAATGATATAGGGTCTAGTCAGAAGCAGGGACAGAAATACTTCTTGGGAATATCCCTAATTCATTGCAGCATAAATCAATGACAGTCACTAGACTGTTGTGACTAGTGACTAGTGAACATAGCAGTGATCAATGATGCAAGACATAATAGTAACAGTATACTCAGATACTATTTCATATGATCAGTGAGGCAGAAAACATACTTTTAATGCAGCTGAGCACTAAACTCCATTTTTTTCCTCAATTTATTCTTCTGTGATGAGTAACATACATACCATTTTTTGAACTGAAAACAATAATAAACAAAATACCCCCAGTGCATGCACACACAAGTACATCTTTTTCTTTCCACCAAGTGTGTTCACACTGTTTTCCCGATGCACCTTTCTATGTCACTCTATACCCAAACCCCCTTTGCAAAAATATAGTAGTTAGCACATGAAAGTGCATTAATATATGATATTTCAGTTTACACCAGTCAAATTTCTGCTCCTGTTCTGTTCTTCTCGTTAAAAAATGTTGTTCTTGTTTTTTTTTTTACATTTTTAAGATATGAGTGAGGAATGACAAGAAATATAAGGAGAGACAAAATTATATGACAATCGTTGTAGATCTATTCCAAACTAAGGACTCTGCAGCTGTATGGCATGCACCTCAGCCAGCAGAGCTAGCAGAATGCCCCTGTACTTTCTTTTCAGGTTCACTAACTACATTACTGTCCAGCCCATCCAGAGTTAGGATAGGATCTTTGTTGGCACTGCAGTGGATGACCTTTGAGCAAGGGGAGGAGTGGGGAAGAGAGATGCCATGCTGCCGAGTTTGATTTACATCGAATAGAGCTAATTAACATCCCCAGAACATTAAGAACTGCCCGTGCCTCCTCTTTCCCTCTCTTTCTCTTTCACTCTCTTTGACTTGCTCTCTCACTCATTCTGGCTGCATGGCAACAATCTACTTGAGGAAGAAAGACAGATTTAGAGAGATACACAGTGAACAGAGAGGCATGGTTGATGATTGAGGTGAGAGTGAGGGAGAGAGGCCACTCAGACAGAGGCAGTAAAGCAGGGACTGATTTTTATTTGCTACAAACTCTCCTTATTGCAGCACGCAATGTGCCTTAAGCTGTGAAAGACTGTAGAGAAAAATATAGTACTGTTGTGCATTGCTTTTATCCCTTTCTTATTTAGAATTATCTTTACACAAATAGATGAGAGCTCATGCTGATACTTGATAACACATAAGTATTTAAAATATTAAGTTGAAAGTGAATGATAGCAGCACGAAGATCAGTGGAAGGCCAACAAAGTGAAGGAACACTAAATAAGCAGTCAAAATGCCTTTTACATCTTAAATGATATGTGCTGTAGGGTAGAATAGCATTCATATTCTTATTTTTCTATGGCTTTCTGTGACTGTGGGCTTTGTGACCTACTTTATCATTTTGATCAGTGATAATGACTGAAATGTCATATATTGTACTCAATTTAAGTTAAGTTATTCATACTCAGGCAACCACATGAAGGGAGGTGCCATCCCTCTTCTTAGCAAAATGACCAAATGGGGAGGAACATGTTAATTTGCTATTCCTCATCTCCATTCCTTGGCAGCAAAGAGAGTGCAGGGGCAGAGCGACTGTTTAATTGAATATGTTAGTCTAGCCTAACTCATTGATACTTTATCTGGCTGTGGTTTTTTTTTTGTTTTTTTTTTTTTTTAAATTATATTTTTTCTGGCTTTTACACCTTTATTGATAGGACAGCTGAGATATCGGACAGGAAGCAGGGAGAGAGAGGGGAGAGACATGCAGCAAATGGTCGGAGCCGGAGTCGAACTCGCGACCGCTGCGTGGAGGACTAAGCC
>JAQMCX010000027.1:511403-544353 GCA_029814765.1 Acanthurus leucopareius
AGAGAGAGGGGAGAGACATGCAGCAAATGGTCGGAGCCGGAGTCGAACTCGCGACCGCTGCGTGGAGGACTAAGCCTTCCGTACATGGGCTGCCCGCGCTCCCGATTGAGCTAAACGGCGGCCCATCTGGCTGTGGTTTTGCAAGTTAAAATCTTTGACCCCGACCAAGGCTCTGAAACTGTAGATAGATCAATGGCTCTGCCCGTGGTGCTGGAGTAGCAGACAGAGAACTGCACCTCTTTCTCTCAATCCTTCTTCTCTCACCCTTCTGTCAGCTTTGTCTAGGATTTAAAATGGTCTAATATATGACACAAAGAATGTAGCACAAATGCTCTATAAAGTAGAGTCACTTTCAAGATTAGAGTGACAAGAAAGAATGTTTTAGCTCCTGAAGAGCAAGTAAATCACAGAGACAGACTGCTACCTTTTGTATTCTGATACAATTCCTATTGTATTTCTATGATCTTTCAGTAGCATCTCTGCTTCTGGAATAAAACAAGTTACTTTTTTCTCAAGTCCTATCTACTGGGCTGTGACTGGCTGGTATTCAGAAAGCCAAAAGCCTCTCTTCTAGAAAACTCTCACCTGGGAGATGGAATTGTTGACTCGTTATTTTTGTCAAAAAATTAACCTTTTGTTTTTGTCCACACCAAGTAGTTGTGGTGTCAAAACTGAACAACTGTATTGGAAACTGAAAATAATTTGAAAACAGAAAAAATAAGTCAAGTAAGTCTAAAAATATTAAGTTAAAGCTGACTTTTGGTTTCACATGGGAAATTAACCTTGGTGTCCTGGGTGAAAGTCCTGTGTTAGGTCCAGTTTACCACCATAAGCTCCTCTGTAAATGAATAACTGCCACATATCATAGTCCAGAAATGCAAGTAGAACACTCTTTGGGAAAAAAAATAACATCATTGAGGATCATTAATATTAATCACACACAGAATATACTATATTTCATTTCAGGTTTTGAAGAATTTAAGCAGGAAGACTGTCAAATGTTAAGTAATTCTCAAATAAATTTGCATCAAAATCATGTTTTTTTATGTTTTAATCACTTGACTACTTTAATGGACTTACTTTTTTAAATACCCTGCTTTTGCAAATCAACAATAATACAAGAATTTTCAGATTCTGCACACTGTTTATCACAGACAAACAATTAAAATCATAATTTTACCTAAAATACTGAGATGGAAAATATCAGAATACTTATAGATTGTGGAATTATTATATTTCAGGATATCATGAAGTGTCAAGCTAACTCCAGTTTTCCAGGGTCTTTGAAAAAAAAGAAGGAAACCAGTAACAATCTGAACATGATGCTGAGAGCCTATTGCATAGCCCCTGAAGCCCTTAGCAAATCCTACTGCTTTGCAGTCAGGTCAAACAATGTGTTTTATGTTGACAGGGCATTATATAACTTCTCTGAAGAAAAGAAATTACACTCCTTGAGTACCCCAGCTTCCATGAGATTCAATTTCTGGGACTAGCTCTTTTCCTTCACATCTGTCCATCAAATGCTTATTCTCTTTGTTGCGCATGCACACACAAACATCTTTCAGAGCGAAAAGATATTTCTATCCTCCGTTGCCACCAACTCCACATCTATGTGTGCACACAGAAATATTACAGAAGGAACAGAAAACAACTGAGAGCTGGCTTTTGATTTGAACACCAAGCCCTCCATATCATGTATTAATGTTGTAAATTCCACTAAGGGATAAAATTCATAAAAGTTTTTTTCTTTTTAATCTATTCAAAAAGTATCCTTCACAATAGAATTTGTGCTTCCATAAATCATTACAGTGCTGGCAAGCCTGAGTGCAAGGCGACACAACCAATAAATCTGCACCTAAAGGCACAGCCAGAGTAGGAGAGTGCAGGGGAGAGGTGAGAGAGAGCTCTCATGCCTACAGTGTGATGCCCTGCATGTTTAGTTGTAACCATATTTAAATACCAATATTTTAAACAGCAATAACAGCAGCAAATATAGAAGTAAAAGAGGCTAAACACCAACACTGAAAAACATGTACTACAAACATGCCAACCAAAAAATAAAAAGATGGGTTAAAATTGCATCTATTATTAGAGTGTACCTCCATCTTCCCCCTCCATTTTACATCTCCCCCTATGAAAAAATCTGTAATATGGGGGAAGACACCAAATCTGAGACCAACACAGCTTTGTGAGAAGGATAAGAGCATGTACAGCATGTTTAAAGTGATGTGATTTTATGCATAATTATACATGTGCGTGCAGTACACTGAACTTGCATTGCATTAATATAAATGAGCTGCACCCATATGAGACTGAAATGCTTGTCATGTGAAAGAACAAATGGACATTGCCTGTTATTTAACCAACAGCCTATATTGGTCACACCTCTTATGGTATCAAACAGCATTAGCAGTTTTCCTTCCCCCATGGCTAGATATCTGACTGAGCAAATAAAACCTGTACCAGCGCGTATGTGCTTGACTGGACAGCCACGTACAAGCTGAGGCCACAGGACCAACTGTGTAATTGTACGTGTGTAATTGCATCCCCACCAATCAAACACAATAGATGCAGTGAAAGAGAAAATGCTAGAGAGATTAAGAGAGGCAGGTGGAAGGGGAAAGATGGATGAAAGAAACGCCGTCATCTCTCCTTTCTCTTAAGACAGTACAGCCATACCTTGCGCCGGCGGTCCCTGGATCGATTCCTCTTTTTTATCTTTTCCTCCTCCTTCTCCCTCTGCTCCTGGGCGGCGGCCTCCGCAAGGTCCTTGGTCTTGCGGAGCTGCTTGGCGGCTTGCGCCATGGTGCCGCTGCTACTGTTGCTGCTGCTGCTCCAGTCACCGTTGCTCCAGCACTCCTCTCCTGTGCACTACCACCAGTCGTCCCTGTTTCCTCTTCCTGTGTCCCTCTGTCCCCCGAGCCCCGTCACTTACTACCTCTTCTCTGGTGGCCACCACGACATGTGTGTGTATGTGGTGAGCAGTGGGTACGTCTGCGTCCAGAAATCTGTGTGTATGTGAATGATGTTGATGCTACAGCAGCCACAAGACAGTCTTCAGCAGCCACAAAGAAAGATGCTACAGCTAGTGGTGCTGATGCTGCTTGCCTGTGCCGCGGCTGCTACTCATCCAGTCAGCTTGCACTGCGCTGAATTGCCTCCCCTCCCCCTACTTTCTTTCCTACCTTCCTCCCTTCATTCCTCTCTCCTCCCTCTCTCCCTCTGCTTGCACAGACCAGTCACGCAGTCCTGTGTTCAGCACAGTGGGGATCCTACTGCAGAGCTCCCTCTTTTTATCTGTCAAATGTCCTCCTCTTTCTACAGCTCTGTCTCTTTCGCCACAATTTTCCTTTTTGCAAAATGCTTTTCTTTCACAGTAGCTGGGGTTTTTTTGTCTTGCATGAGGAAGGAATAAAAGATGAGGCACTGAAGCTGTGGAATGCCTTCAGATTATGTCTTTCTTCCTCTCTTTGACCATGGTTTTTCAATGGCACCTCCCTCCTGGAAACAGATGGGGGGAAATAAAAGAAGAATAGTGAGAGAGATCAAGGCTTGTAAAACAGAAATGGAAACCATCTTTTATCTAATATAGAGTGTATGAGCACTTGTCCTTCCACCGCATGATTCTATGCACAGCTTGGTCACTTTTTGACTATCAAGGGCTGATCTTAAGGTGACAAGGCAACAAGGTGATACACATCAACATCTACACCAGCCCACTTCCCTCATGTTTTAGTGTCAGAAGCAAACAGGGAGAAAAACATCAACAACATGAATGCTTCATAAAAACTGCATGTCTTCTCCCTCCCCTTCCATTCCATTCAAACACTTTCCCTCTTTCCATTACATCAGGAGGGCCTGCATGGCTGTTTGATGCTGCTATTCAGTAGAAGATGAGTAAACAAGAGCATGAACAGATAATATGATTTAAAAATGATCCTGGCAGAAATATGACCACAGGTCCATGTTTGGTCCCTACGAGGTATTTGTAAAATCTTTATCTTTAATGATAATTCAAATTATTTTCTGAAATAAATCTCGTCTCACACAAAAGACCACTGTGCAACTAACTAAATAAAAAAAAAACATATCTAATTTTATAATACTTTTTGCTGCATTAAGACAAAAGATTTTCTTGATAGTTTCCCCTTTGATGTAGCATTTTAGACTTGCATGTTTTTTTTATTTTAATACAAGCAACAATGTTATTTTTCTTGTATGCAACTGAAAAATAACACAATCTGGCATTTAGTGTGAAAACAGTGTATGACTCATCTCTTTTTTTTAATCATCGTAACAATTATATTTCACAGTTTCACAGTAAACTGTCAAACAATGTATTTCCTCTCTGTAGCTCACTTCAACATTACTGAGAAAACACGATGACATCAAACTCTCTCTCATGAATTCCCTCCTCCAGCACCTGCAACATCATTTTTCTGCAGAAGGATGTGCAATGTAATGTGCAGCATAGCCTTCAACTAACAGACCACATGACACCACTAGGAGTACATAAATTTTACATTCATATACACCATCTGTCAACAAATTAACATCAGATCCATTTCATCATTTAAAGCCAAAAGGCATGACATGAAAATCAATACTGTGGCTATAGGTGAATATTCAAATCTTGCGACAATTACAATTCAGTAACCTCTTACTTGTACTAAATAACATAACCCCTAACTTTTAGTGTTTCTGTGCCTCTATACATTTTGTGTGTGCTAAATGTTTCACTATGTGTTTATCTGAGTTACAGCTTTGTGTTTTCTTGCACTTGATGCTCATGGATTTATTGAGCTGAAGGCAATAAGAGACACCGTGCAACAGTGTTGCTTGAGGAGGAGGGTCAGGTGGAATTGCTTTCAGTGTAACCAGGCTAATTATTCTAAATTCAAAGAGAAATGACCCTCAAGTGGACACATTTGTACTGTCAAGGTTATGTGCACATCACAAATTCTAAATCACCACAGGGTTTCTGTTCACAAGATTTAGATTCCAAATAGGGTCCATTCAGAAATGTCTCAAATGGTCTTAAGCAGCCACAAATCTTTAAACTGACCAGTCAATCTGACACTTAAATGACTAAAACATAATAGGAGAATCCTTCCAGTGCACAGATTTTCTCTGGGCTGCCAAATATAAATCTCTCTTTTGCATGACCTGGAGTCATGTATCTCTTTTGTTTGCTTTGCATGCTGTTAAATTTTTCTGAAACATTACAGCTGGCTTTAAAAAGAATTATGTGTTATTATTATTATTATTGTTATTATTATTATTATTAATAAAGATAATTGAAAAAATTACTGCTTATTCTTGCCAACTTACTATTGTGTTGAGGGCATTTTTTTGTTAAGTATTTTTTTTATTGCTCACTATTTCTTTTAATTGTGTATTATGTAATGCCTGTGGCCTTTAACCACAGTATCTGTCTCAAATGTAATAAGATAAATGCTAACATGAAAATCCATTAACACATAAGTTAAATGCTTGACTGGGGCTGCATGTAAGTCATAAAATAATGCAGCCAACAATGCCAGGTAGCAGGCAGTCAGCATGTGCATCAAAGGTAACAGCTAAATTACCCTGCCAAGTTAACCAATACATACTTGCTGCCCAACAGGTTGAATGAGCAAGAGCACCTGTCACTAGTTTTAAGGAAATTCCTCTATACTGACTTTGCTAACTATCATTACACTTGCCAATGTACAAGCAGCCAGCTAGAAATGTGAGCTAAACTTAGAAAGCAACATAGATATTAAGCGTCATTACATTACAGCTAACAAGGGAAGTAAGGGCGTAGGCTAGCTAAAATTAAGCTAAAAACAGCCCGAGACTGTTTTAACGTTAGCTACCAATGGGTCATAACAGTTCATTAATGTTTTGCTTGGTAGCTAATGAAATAAGTAGCCAATAAAAAAGTAGTTAATAATACATTGTGCATGTAAAAGGCGTAGGGGAAAAAAATTACTGAAGCCAAATTTTTGAAGCTAACCTTCAAAACTTAAGTTACATATGCTATCATCTCATAAAGAATGGGGAATGCAAATAAATTACATAATATTAACTTTCTTACCGTGATCTTCGCGCATACTTGTGAAGAAGTTTGTATGTAATGTGGTATTTTAGGTTCATTGTGGGCCTAAATAATCTTTATTATCAACAGAAACCCACTGATCTTTGAAGGTTTGCTAGCGTTACTCTTCAGGCTGTGTCTCGAGGCACACACCTGAATGCTATTACTAAACGACATAACAGCTTAGTATCATGGCCAGCATTATTATTATGAGAGGGCCTCGCGCTTAATTGAGTGGCACAAGGATAAAATAATTCCTCACATCTGAAATGATAAATGATTATTTCGGAAATCAATCCTTTAAAGGTGTTAATGTGTACGCAGGGCTCGTGTTTGTTTATAAATTAGGCTTACAGCGCACCAAAAATGTGCTGACAGTACTGATGAAGAGCAGTTTAATAGTGACGTCATAAACAGCTAAAAAAACAGGATATAAACGATGAGATGGAGCAGATGGTGCTGGGATCTATCATTGATGAACAGAATGGCAATACTGTAGCCGGGTCAGGTCTGATTCCACCAGCTCCTCTGCCAAACTGTGGTGTGCTAAACATGGTAAATGATGATGCAGCAGAAATGTTACCTGAAGAAGTTATGTTGTGACATGAGCTCAGTGTCTTGATAATCACACTCAGTGTTGGCAGAGAAAGTTGAATGACGCCACAGTAAACTAGATCAACCTACAAACAGTTTGATGAGGTCTTGGGACACAAGATGAACCTTGTAAATGACCTTTAAAATTTAAATGCAAGTCTATTTTTTGAGAATGTAAGGGGATTTTTTGCACTAGCACTGCAGACAAGATCAATACACACGGTTGTTAACTGGGAGATCTGCCTAAAATCAAACATTAACATATGAATATATTTATTATTGTCTGCTGTGTCAGCCACTCTAATATCTCAGGGCAGGGTGTTACATTATTTAAAAAAGAAAACAGATAATGGTACCTTCACTTTTCTCCAAAGTGCTTTTGGGAATATTTAGCTTGTTGTATAAAAAATCCCTAGGTTGCTGCATGACTGTAACTCAACAACTGAACACTTAGTAAAAATTAAATCTAAAAGAAACAGAGCAGTAGGTGGCAGCGGCTACATGAGTGAATTATGTGAAATCTCTATTTTGAGTTGCAACGCTGAAGTCATGATTCATCAATCACCATATAGTGTATGTACCTCGAAAGTGTAATATTTATGGCCAGCATGTCACGGTCTACATTCCTGAGTAGATTAAACTGTTTACCGTGTGATGGTGATTCATGTTTCTACACAAGGCCTGCTAAGATTTACAAGTACATCAATGCTATTTAAAGAATCAGACTGCACTGCAACATCTTTGGCCATGTCATGTTCACTGTGTTACAGCACCATCAGGTGGTGGCTGGTTGTTATTGCTACCAATAGAGTTTCTTTTCTTGATGTGCTTAAAAAAATATCTTTGTGTTTTTATTTATAAATGTGGCAGAGAAAGGTATGAGGGCTTGGGTACCAATACTTCTGCTTTTTAAAGGTAAATTTTTTGTCTCATTAGGGGGTCCATGAAATAGATGGGGCAATAGACACAGGATTTTTAACAATTACATTTTATTTATTGTGACAATAGACAAGTTCTGTATCAACTTACAAGGTTTACTATGTGATTATAAAAGTCAGAACTATACAGGTGCTGGTCAAATTGGGTATGAAAATGTCCTTAAATGTTAACCCAAAAACTTAAAACTGCTACCATATCAGATGATGACCTTGAGCCAGGTTGGTGAAAATCATATCCTAACTGCTAAACTATGGAGGAGTTGTACACTGTAATCACTCCCCTCGATTGTATGAGTCATTATCAGTGGTAAACTCAAATTATTTTTCAGCTAATTTGACCACCTCTTTAAACCAGTTTTTGAACAAAGTCATGAGTCAAGGTATTCAAATGCTGAGGCAGGAGAGGCTACATGCTACATCATTTATATATATTATTGTTACTGTCATTAAATTTTGATGTGCACTCAATAATTATCATATATGATGTTGTTTCTGCAATATAAATGCAATATATGTATATGTAGTATAAATGTACGTTTGTTCACTGTCCTGAATGCCCTACTGTTTTGCCGTGTCTTTCCAGTTGTGTCACATGCCATCTGGACCACCTCCAAAGCAGAGTCAGTATCGTTGCCCTTGAAGATGACTTGCACTTCCCTCACCATAAAAAAAACAAACAGAAAGAAAAAAAAACTGGGGCTCAGCCAGAGCTGCTGTGTCCAATCTATAGTCCCATCTCTGAAATAAGGTTGTGAGTGTTGGAACAAAGGACACGCCTTTCTCCTCACCTTGATGCAATGTTTCCCTAAATGTTTTTATCGGAATTCATCAGCGGCATCCCAACATATCAAATAAATTATTGATTAGGTGTTTTATAAATTGTTTGTGATAGGGTCAGAGTTACCTCTTTGAATTGCAGGTTTAGAGAGAAGATTGGAGAGGAATGACATATTCACTACAGTTTATTGAGAGTATTTATATTAAATTAATATTTTCTGTATCAAATGAGAAGCTCTCTGTTGTTATCTGGACAAGTTTTACTATAACCAAAACTATTCTGCTCATTACTCATTCTACTATTACCAGTATTGTTTTACAACTTTATACACTTACACACTTGAAACTGTAGGTGTCAGCAAAGGTTCAACATATTCATCTGGCACACAGGCCACACAGACTGAAGGCATTTAGTGGATTTAGAGGCATATACAGTATTTCTATATAAGTACAGAAATGTAAGCTAACCAGGAAAATCCCTCTGATTTGGATTGTTTAATGTTCTTCTTATTTCTGTCTCTGTCATCCCTAGTTTTCTCTACTATATTGTTATCTTGTCTGACTTAATTAAATAATTTGTTAATTGTGTAACATAACAACTTAAGCATCCTCACTTCCACAGTATGCCTTTTTATAACTATTTAAAAACTGCTCAGCTGCTCAGCAGAGTAGAAATCACAAATCTCTATATAAGGACACCAATGTAATTATAAAGAGGTTCAAAGAAGACTTTGAGTTTTGAGTTGAACTACTGGAACAACAGGACAAAAGGAAAGTGGGTTTTTCATTACAAGAGCATATTAACTACTACTGGCAAAAGGAAAGAAGGAACAATCAAAACACAAAACCATAAAAAACTTTTTAATACATTGTGTGACATGATGTTGACCTCATGTTAAAATAGTGATATGAACCAATCTTTTTAAAAAACAGTATTATCTGCATCCTTTGAATGTAGCTCTATTGCATTTTTAAACGCTGATAGTACTGACTGATTTTTTTCAACACAAATGAAAAATACTTTTGAAAAATAAATTTAAAGCTCCTCTCCAAGCAAGTAAAATACTCTCTGACACAATTACTTTCTCCTTCATTCAGACATTCTGGATCTATCAGTTACAGACATGATGGACCACTGCTGCTTGTGCTGCCTGGGCCATGGAAAGAGCAACATGCATTAAAATGATCAGCCAGAGGACGAATCACAGAGATTCACTCATAAATGTCTGAGGCTGAAACATATATGGGACTCAAAAAAAGTCTTCATGCACCAAAACCGACAATAAGCAGATGTATCAGAACAGAGATTGTGGTTAGCATCTTTTGACTGACAGTGGCTGACACCGCATTAGTGGTTGCGCTAATGCTAACACTCACACTTTGTACCAACATATCTGCCCTGTGCTGAAGGTTTCAGGTTTCCTTGTCAACTATTTCACTTCATTTTAGGGAAGAGCACAGACATCTCCCCATCCTGTGTAGGAATGTTAGAACGTCTCTCTACTGGTAAACATTGCACAGTTACAATAATTGTTGTCAAGGTTTAACATTTTGGGGAAAATTTACATAAGAAAAACACATTTATCAGTGGGAAGATAAAGTTAATACCAGGACATGGCTATTGTAGCTTAGCATCTGTAAGTGAAAAAAAGACATTTTGTGGTTTTACTGAGGATTATGGTGAGGACAATTTCTTGGCACAGGACGACCTCCTTGTGTACTTGTTACCAGACAACCAGCAGAAACTGCAGGAGGTCACTGCAACCGGCCAACCGACCCTTGTAAAATCACAAATTGTATTTTTTCACTTTAGTTTGGTACAGACTAAAACATATAGCATGGTAATTAGTTTGCTTTGGCAGTGCTGGCAGGCGGATTTTTATTTGATCTATATTTTATCTGAAATTTTATTTTCAGGTTATTTATTTCCTTCTCTCTCTTATCCTTTATTCCATGCCAAGGTAAACCTTTCTAGCCTATAGCTTCTTAAGTACACGGACATGATCTCCTTATATAACTCAGCGAGCAAGCAGGCATTTTGTCTAAATGTGAGACTATTCCTTTAAAAACTAAATGGCTTGCCTAACATATTCTTGCTCTGACATTTCAACGGATCATAAAAATTAGATTGGCTCAATTGATTTTTGAAAAAAGGTACAGAATCTCTCTGCCCTTTTTAAATTTCTGTCCGTGACTGCTCCTCCATTAGTAACCATTGATCATTAGAGCTGGGCATGCCAGATCCACTCTGTGAGAATCAAAGTGCCAGGGGGTGAAAAGCACTTGGTAAGCGCCCAAAAATGATCTCAGAGTCACCCTTGTGGAAGCCAAGATGCCAAAATACTGCAGACCAGCTTCCTGTCAAGGAGAGCAGCAATGCAAACTTTCTCTCTTTCTGTCTGAAATGCTGATGAGGAGACTAGCGCACACGGCGATTCTGCATCGCATGTAATACCGTCTCCTTTTTCATTGTCAAAGCCTTTTTAGTGAGCAGCTGATGATAGTGCACCTTGCATATTTATCAGCTTTACATGGTTATTCGATTGCTCCTCATGCCTTATACTTGCTCCTCCCAGCAGAATCCAATTTTCTGTTGCTAGTTTCTGGGGGAAAAAAAATGAGTCACAATAAAGGTGTTGATTAACTCTTAAAATTCACCACTGAATTCAGCAGCAGATATGCTTTTTTACTCTGCAGCCTCTCCTGCTTCATCCTGCCGGGAAATTTGCTGACCTCTGAGGCTTGGATTACCTGGCACGGCCTGAGGGACCGGATCAAGAGCACTTGAGGACAAGACTCGTGCTGCTCCTGATCAATCCTCATCGACTGTTGTTTTTTTTTAACAAGAGTTACATTACAGTAAATGTGTTTGCTTTGCAGTGGTCCTGCAAACTGCAACGGCAAATACCTTGTTCCATAGATTAGGAAAGCTGAGATGTAGAGGTCAGATCCTCGTCAAAAATGGCTGCCTGAACTATGACAAAGCAAGTGCATTTAATCATTTCAGCTCTAATCCTTAGCTTGTCATGCCGCAGTGTGGCACGACATGACATGAAGCCATGGGATACGACTTCATGTGATGGAAAGGGTCAAGGCGTGGTGCATGTGAGGGAGTATGATGGGACATGATGTATGTGATGGGATGGGACAGGAAATGCCATGATCTAACTGAAGTCACAAGACATGATCCCATCATCATGCATGTTAAACTACAAAAGCAATAGGACCCCTCACTCTGGAGATGGTATAGCAATGTGTGGTTTACCCTCACATTATGCACTATGTGTTCTTAAACTTGACCAACACAACAAACTGCAAACAAAATATTTACATTATACCATCTTTTATGAGCGGAAGGAAAATGTTAGCAAACAGCTGTCGATTTACACATCCAGCAGACCTAAAGCAGCATTCACTGGAGTTTTATTTCAGATAAATGTCAGTTTTAACTTGAATTTTATTACTGTTTTGGTCTCCACCAGCCTCTGATGAAAATAGCTGACTCTTTTGCTGCCAAATGCTTTGCAATGTTTGACAACTTGACAACCGAGTTTGCCAATCTGCATTAGGTGCAGAGCAGGTAGTATCCAACTGATTCATCAGAGCCTTTTTTAGTTAACAACAGGGACCTGCTACACCTTAAAACCACAAAAAGCCCCTTTTTTTAGCCTGTTCAAGACTGGAGTACTGTGCTGTTACTGGGCCTTACTGCTCTGTGTAACATTTATGAAGACAGGCTGGGAGGTCTTTGTAGTTCTGCTTTAAAATCACACACTGCAGGTTAAGCCTAAATAATTTGGTTCAGTGCAAAAAAAAAGAGGTTCACTGCAGCCCCATAGCAGGATTTCTGCGTATGACTTATGAGAGTGATGAGAGTGAACCAGAAACATTTAAGTTGCTCACATAAATGAAAACTTACATCATGCATAGTCATCTGACCAAATGTTTTAATAAATTCATAAATAAGAGAAGATTAAAGCAACATTTTTGCAGATAAAGTTAAAGGGCCCCAATTTTGTGAGGTTGCAAAACTGGTCTAAGTGCAGATCTTAGCTTATCTGCAGTTTGGCGCTGTGCAATGAGCTTCTTCCTTCATTGTGTCGGGTTGCTAATGTCCTTGCTCAATGTGAACCTGGCTGTGCAGAGATGATTGGAATGACACAACAAGAGGTATGTCTGTAAAAATACGCTTATGCAGTGCAAATTTGGTGTGAGTTTGGACATGAAATCATACCTGCATCTCAACCAGCTCAGTTGCACCAGGTCAGTGCAACACAGCTGATGGGGGCTGTATTTGTGGCTTTAGTGGGTAAGAGCACACAAACACATGTAGACAGGTTTGGTGGATGTCCTACATATTTCATCCCACTTACGTAAACAATAAAAATAAAAAACAAATAAAACTGACTGTTGACTGTTGAACTGGATCAGGCTGTTGGTGCTAAAATATGCAGTAGCCAACTTTAGGAGAAACAAATCCAAAAGCCTTTTTACTTACTCACTGGTCTAATAATCTCCCCTGCAGTGCAAGACTGATGGATGATGCAGAGGTGACACTGTGTCATTTACTCATGAAAGGTTAGAGCAAATAATTAATGATTGGAAAGTAAATTATGCACAGTCCAGTTTCCAGCGTTTGGCATCTATTAGACCTAAGTTTGCTTTTGGCCCTTCATCTTATATTATTGATATAAATTGAAACTTCTTTCATCGGGCAGTGGCTCTAATAGTGAATGAAACAGACATTCTATAATGTAGTTACTTCCTCCCAAAACAGGTTAACATCATCGGCCGGTGGAGGCCTACTTTCAGTATCATACATTTGCACTAAAAATAAACATTAAAGTTGAATCCCGAATATCCTTTTTTTTATCATCAATCCTAACAACCACTTTGCTCTCAGCGGGGGCCTCATCCCTCTCAGACGATGAAATCTAAGCCCTGTGTCTCCTCACTTTCTCTAAGTGACCCAGCCCTGACTTACATAATCCTGTTTCATCACATTGACACTTCACTGATAAATACCAAGTACTTAAATAGTGCGTCATTAAAGTTATTAAGGTCATTAAAGTCTCGGAAAAGATTTTAACACAAGAAACCACTTTGAACTCTCAACAAATTAAACACATTTAGATGATCTGCGTGAGACCGTTTAGGGGTCATTAAGTTTGCTAACAGTGGAGAGGAGGGACTGCAGGGGGGGCAGAAATAATATAAAGTAAGTTTTTGTCTGCTTGCAGTGTTTGCTTGACAGATAAATTAAGTTATTTTATGGATTTTGACTGTGTTTTATGGATTTGGTTATAAACAGATTAGAGTATGAGTCAGGAGGAGTCTCACATTCCTCAAAGCCATTCTTTTTAAAGTTACAACATACAGTATTTATTGTCTGAACATTTTTGCTATAAACTGTAGATATTACTTTTTCATTGGTTTATAGGGCAGTGCAGTTTGGAGCTGGTGATTGGCACGAAAAACTCACTTTGCTGTCCCTTTGGCCCCCCCTCTCCTCCTCACTGCAGAGAGACAGAGAGGCAAGGGTGTTCAGATCAGAGGAGGGAGGGTGCAGAATTTTTGGAAACAGGGGAGGCGAGCTGCACTGCAGCAACTGGGCGTTGGCTCGGCACACGGATGGAGGCAGAAAAAAGGCAGAGGAGAGAGGAAAACACAATGAGAGGTGCAGGGGAAGGCTTTTAAATGAGGATTAAAAACAAGTTCAAAAAGTCAGGAAGCAAAGAAAAATGTTGCTTTCTCTTTGTAGACTAAATCCTCTTAATAAAGTCTGGTGTAAGGGTTTAGAATTAAGGTTATATTTGAGGTTTGAAGTTTAATGGTGGTGAATAATCAAACCCAGTTAAACACTGTTCAAATGTGCACACTTAAGTAGGCTAAACATTCGAGGGACTTTTTTGCTAATCAATACTTAGCTTCTCTCCACTTTTTTTAACAGTTGGAGTTACCAGTCACTCAGATTTTCCATGCAAAACATATGGATAAGCTTAGAAAAACTTCATAATTGTTGATAAAACCACACAACAATGTTGTACATTATGCACTGTGCAAACTCTGAGTACATTTACCTGATAATATATGTAGTTTTATCGAAATAAAATTTCAGTACCTGAAATTTGTAACAGAGAATTTGTAGCTTTGCACTCTTGCTCATGTATTATTTCCATCATGTATTATTTCCATATATATTCAAGTATACATATATATATACAAGTAAATAAATATGTACATATATAATTTTAATAATTCGAGGGATATTTTTTTTGCCTAGATCTGTTACAATTCACAACTTTTTTATTTTAAGCTTAACATCAAGTTTTAAAGTTGCCAAACATACCAACTCAGGCAGGTGGCAAACAAGTATAAATAATGTAGAAAACATTGAGAATA
Source organism: Acanthurus leucopareius (assembly GCA_029814765.1). NCBI lineage: Eukaryota > Metazoa > Chordata > Actinopteri > Acanthuriformes > Acanthuridae > Acanthurus > Acanthurus leucopareius. The sequence continues at coordinate 526,194 of JAQMCX010000027.1, forward strand.
TATTCAGCTGACATGATTCTTTAAAACACAAAACATACATTCATACACATACAGATGATATATATTGATATAATGAAAAAAAGAAAAAAGATAATGATGAGAAAACCCACAGGAAAATCAGAGAAAAGCTGGAGTTGTAGTATTGAAATGGGGGAAAGTCTTCTTGAAGGTATCTATTAAAGTAACCAGTGATGCCTGCTTACTGGATGTTTTCACTTCCTTGTTTTAACTGTTGTTGCTGCAGTTTGCTGCTGATTTCTCTTTTTACCTTGTGGGGTCATTGAGTTCACACATTGTGTCTCCAAATTTTGCTCTCCAAAGTTTGATTTTGTGTATATTTAGCACATCATTTTGATAGTGGTTATTAATGTTGTAAACTTCTACAACATCCTTTACACTCCTCTGTGGACAATGCATCAGTGAATTAGTTGGACTTCAATTTATGTGATGCTGTGTCAACATTTTTCCAATTTTACCTGCTCTGCTGCATATATCTGTACAGGTTTAATAAATCACCAATTACTGGAGTCAAAGATCATTTCCATTGTACCCTAGATTAATGTTAAGTAGTGCGCATATGTGAGTTTATAAAGCGGTTCAAATGAGGCCATGTCCTGGGCACACACAGCAACCCTCCGTCCAGCTGTCATTTTGAGATTTATAAAGCCATAATGTGCAAGCAGCTCCCTTTATCGTTGGGCCTGGCTTAGGAAGGGCAATAAAATGTATATTGCTCTAAGCAGTTTTTTAAACTTCATCACTTTATTTGCCTGCTTCTCTCCCTCGATGTCATGAACCCTCTGTCTCTATTTTGATTATCTCTCTTTCTGTCACTACTTTCTTCTCCATCTTTCTTTACCAGTTTCTCCTCTTTTCCTTCATCCTCCCTCCTTCTTTCTCTCTCCGGGCCAGGAGAATGTGCTGCGTCTGCAGGGAGGCTATTTGCTGCAAGAGACCGGGAGTAATTGATAATGGTGCCGCTTTCGCTGTCAGGAGAGCTGAGTTTCCTTTTAAAGGAAATGAGATGGAGACAGAAATGAAGGGAATAGTTAGAGAGGGACAAAAAGGTAAGAATGTGAAGAAAACAGAGGAAGACATTGGAGAGAAGATACAGAAGAAAGTCAGAGGAAAAGAATACAGAGGAGAAATGTTGGGAACAAAAGATGATTCTGAGTGTTTTTATCAAATGTGCATAACTTTTTCCCTTTTTTTGTTTAAGAGTCTCTATTTTTGTTATATTTATCAGACTCTGTTTCAGTTGTTGCCTGTGACAAGTCAGACATTTCATATTAGTACCAGTTTTGTTAACCATTCAGCCATCTGTCACTTCATGTTTTCTCCAGCTGGCTGCATTTACTTCTCTTTTACCAGGATCACCAGCAGATACATACTTTCTGTCATATCTCGCAGGTATTTCAATCCATCATTCCAACTCTTCATGACTGTTCATCAATATTTTTCCTAACAACTTCAAATTATTGTTTTTTTGTGTCTGATTTAATAAGTTCCTTTTAGAAATACCAATCCATTGGGGAACTGGGGGGGTCCTGTCATTCATTTTGAAGGAGATTTAAAGGACACAATTTTTTTAATATAATTTTTTCACTTGACAGATTTTTACTTTTTTATTAATCTGTTTCTCAGATGAAAACAATTTTTAAGAAATATTGTTGTGGTATAACCTTTTATTTCACCCTCTCAGAAGTCATAAAACACAGGAGAGAAAATCACTTTAGATCAGACTTGGAAAATCAATCACCAGCACTTTCTCTCAGCTTTCCTCTCAAGGCTTCAAGGCTCCGGCCCCACACAGCAGTAGGAAAGGTTCAGCAGTTTAATGAAATGCATGACTTTACTTACTAATTGACACTCAAAATAAACTTCCAGTATAGAAAATATAAGGCTTTCTCACTGTGTGCATTGCAGTAGGTTTGCAGAAAGTCCTTGTAATGTGAAATAGAGTGAAATCAAAGTAGAAAAAGGTGATTTATGGCAGAGTTTTATGATCAGACTGAATTATGTGTGTGTGCACCCATGCGTGGGAATAGAATTAATTCACTTATTCTCATATAGTTCAATCAGTAACATTTCAGTATGATGTGGAATGTGAAGTTTTAATATAATGCTTCAATATTTCATTCTTTGTCTTTTTTGTATCTCTAATAGTATGTTACACACAAATAAAATAATACATCTTCTAAATTACAAACAGTTGCCTCATTTTGAGGTCTTACATCTCACCGGGCAGAAAGGAAATCATAACTCAGGATAATGAGGTGGCATTTCAGGTGACCAATCCAGTTCCAGGTGTGGCCAGTGTCACCCCAGGTCCCTCTTCATGACACACCCCTGACATGTTTGGTCCTTTAATTAACCTTTGTAAAATACGCAAAAGGGATTACAATATCACTCAGAATAATTGTTGTTGTATCTGTAGTGTTTTTTGTACCTGCAGTTTACAATGTAATCCAGGACTGAGACAACGTAGACAGCAGTGATGCCAAACACCAGAAATCTGATATATCACATCTGATACAACAGTGAAACAAGTAAACTGTTTCACTTTCATATCTTGTCAGTATTTCAACGATAACTCTCGCCTTGGATGAAAGCAAAGTCATATTTGTCAGAAAAACTCGCTCCAAGGAATGTAATTTTGAAAGTCAGCACAAACTAAAACAAAAAACATTGATGCAGCTCAGCATACAGGGCTTCCAGCACCAGGGACTGACTGCGTCAGAGCTGCTTCACCACTGAATGTGCCTGTTTCTGAAATATTGATGAGATCTCCCAGGCTAAAGTCAGGCTGCCGTGGCCTCAGGTTACAATTGAAATATAACACCCACAAAAGTGCACAAGCAACTAATGTGATATACTTTCTATTAACATTAACTTTACTGCATTCACTGCACTGTATGTGCAAGCATGAATGATGGTGTGTAAGTGTGTAACAGGCAAATCCAGCAGACACAAATGCATCCCTTTTATTGACCTGCACTCTTTCCCCGGATGCTTGAAGTATTTCAGTTACAACTCATGGAACATTTTTAACAGCGGTAAGTCCTTTTATTATTTCCATTTTTCAAAATTTTATGCAGAATCAGTTCTCCTCAAAGACATTCTACTTTAAACTTCACTGCGACTTTGAAGAGTTAATTATGAGAAAACAACAACAACAACAACATGTAAGAGGGGCAAAAAAAAACCCCAACAAAGCTGCACAAAAGAAGAAAGAGCTTTTTTTGGGAAGAAACTCCATGAGGAAAAGCTGCCACACCCAAAAATCAAAACACCCCACCATGGTCTCCCCGCCCCCCCCCCTCTTTGCCCCACTCTCCCTCTTCAGAGGAAATGAGATATGCTGATGAAGCTGGCAGGTCTCTCATGGATGAAGACGAAGCATTTTGGCACTTCTGAGACATCAGAGTGAGTCAGGCAACCCGAGGGGGGAAAGCCTCTGATATTTCATCTCTGTCAGTCTTTTGGTGTTTTAACTGTGCTTCTGTTCTTCTCTCCTCCACATAGATGTTGTTCTCAAAAATGTGTGATGTTTCCCCGCTATAGGGTTGTCCAAATCTTTTGTACTGAATCCCACTCTTTTAGCTGAGAGGGCCGTTGTCGGGCTCTTTTTGTGTTTGTGAGAAGTTGTGCATCTAGAATTGTTGTTTTGAAGTGGTTTTTGATGAAATTAGTAGAAATGTAATCAGCCAAACTCTTTGCAAACAAGCTGCTGTCTGACTATTTTCAGTCTCCTGCATATTGAAATCGCATATTATGCAGTTAGGAGTGCAGATATGACTGCTATATTTTAAATTTCAAGCCACTCACTACACTGTCGTAGCTTCAAGTAAAAACTTGATAAAATTTATGATATAATTAAATAAAATTGATAAGTAATGATGAATAGAGAATAAATAATTACAGATAAATGAATGAGCATGGATCAAACTACTTTTAAACTTGCTGCACCACAAAAATATTCCTTGAATGACTTTTATTTCTGAATCAAATACATATATTTCTAGATTTAATAGGCCTATTTAGCACAACTATTGTGTGTTGTAAAATTTCTATTAAAACAGCCTTTTCAGCACGGGCAGGTCCAGTCGTCTCACTAGCAGGATGGAGGACTGTGAAAGTGTTTCCTGGATGTGCACTCGCTCTGCCCACGCACATTTTGCCGGTGTGCAGCAGTTTTCTGCAGCTTGTGTCAGTCTCATGAAATATGCATTTTTAAGCAGTCATGGCTAGTCTGTGGTCCGGGGTTTTGCGTGACTTTGAGTTCCATGACCCAAACCAAAGAGACGGCTTACTCAACCGCGATACTACACTCCCTCTGTTCAGCCTGACTGCCTCACAGCGGAGTTTGTGGGGTATGATAAGGAAGGTTAGTGGATTAAAGAGACAATGAAGAACAACAGCATTGTGCATTTTCAGATTACATTATCATGCTGATATGTGGCAGTGTGTGAGAGTTCAGACATTTCTGCATGAGTTTGAAGAAATCATCTCTAATGTCGGCAGTCTCAAGTTCAACAATACCAATTAACCGACAGTACAAGACTGCAATTATATGCTTAGGTTTGATACAGTGTGCATCATAATAAGAGATAGTACTGCAATATCAATGCTGTATTTCTGCCTCTTGATGTGCCAAAGATTAAATATGGCCACAAGTCATCAACAAGACAATCAAGTAGAGAATCGTGTCTCGATCTCATCATCTTATTTTGTGAAAACAAGTGACAACAATCTGCCTTTGAGGTGAGATTAGTACAAATAAACTTTTTTCCCCATTGTTTTCCTCCAGTCAAGTGATACTAATCAGCTTTGTTTCAGGTTTTCAGTTGCAGTTATGATTAAGAAGCCTGGCTTATTAAGAAGTGCAGTGTCTCTAATCATGTTTAAACTTTGTTGTCACTGAAGGGAAACTTAGCTGTCAATAAAGCATAGAGCAATATAAATTATCATAAAAACTGTGGTTGATGTAAAATTTAAATGTGCAAATCACAGCATAGCACTGCGGGAGTTCATTTTGCATTAGAAAGGGAGGCACTAACTTCAAGTGTTTTCATGGAGGAGCGAAGCTGAGGCTCAAAGCTGATGTAAGGCTCCAACAACCATGAGTCATCCCCATTAGGGAAGCCTCCTCCCTCCATCCTCTCCTTCCTCAATCTCCCCTTTTCCTTAATGCATCTCTTCTCTGCATCTCATGATAGTTTTTCTTGACTGAGAAGTGAGCCGGGTGACTGTCAATTGTAAGTTCTGCAACAGCAAGGCAGATATGTTCAAATATGTTCATGTATTATATACTGTTGCATATTCAAGAGCAGATCCTTGGAAGTTGCTCAGAAATGCTTTCTATGCAAAATGTTGTATGTTTAATGCAAAGTGTGAGTTAGCTGCTATTTTTAGCACATGCACAGTTTTCACAACTGGGTTGAGACTATGGATCTATAGCCAAGATATGCAGAGAGTGTTCTCAGAGAGAAGTATAGCATTATAAAAATGGAAAAGAGTAAAGTAGAGCAGGATAAAAAGCACACACAGAATGAAAGTGATGAAATCAAAAGGAAGACACACTGAAAGGGAATTTTTGTACTTCATCTCTTGCTTAGCATCAACGCCATGGGAAAAGCTGTCAGTCACTGATGTTAAAAAAAACACTGAACATGAAGCACAGAGGCACCTTTGAACACCAGTCTTTGTAAGGGTGCTTAGTGTCATTATACATCCCCCATCCACTGTTAACCCTAATGCTGAAGTCAGGTCTTATCCTTTTAAAACAGCCCTTTGAATAGCTAACATGACTAGGTCAAAACCTAGTGTATTGTATAGTTGGACCATGGATGGTCAATGATGCTAAACTGTTCCTCGATTATCACATAATTAGTCAGCAGTTGTGTCTTTAATGTGAATTCTGCAAATTAAACATTTATCATCACTTATTGTCAGTGGTCCCAGCAATGTTTTACTTGAAGTGTACTGAAATGACAAATTATGCTGTTAGAAATGCTTTTTCAAGAGCAACACTTTTCGCTCAGATCTAAAGATGTCTGATTTTAGAGAGAACTTTTAAATGAAGCAGAAGCAGAAGTCTTACGTCTTCAGATGGCTGTATCCAAAACCAACAAATCGGTCTGTTCTTTGCGTGATGATGCAGCAGCACTCAGCAGTGAGTGGAGTCGATGTAAAAGCCCCCTGGGATGTTTTTAGAATGAGGGGCTTTTCATTTGAACAGAACAACATGCGATGGGGAATCTCCAACCCTTAACCGACCAATCGGGGAACTTCATCACTCAGTATGTTAGGGACAGACTTTTCAAATTTGGCTGGTCTCACTTTCCTGTGGTGCAGTCGAAAAAATGTAGCAAAAATGTCTCCGCTCACATAAATAAGTACCGAGCTTTCTTATGTACATGCATGCAAACACACATGCTTGTATGTACATATTGAAATAAAGCATCTTAGCCCCAGTTTTAACAATTAAAATTATAAAACATGTCTAATTCCATCTCCAGAACATTACAAATATTAAAAACCGGAGAAAATGTGATGCTATTCCTTTTATTTTGCTTTTGTCCCGGCAAATATGGTGGGAATATTAATGAAAGAATTTTCCACACACATACATTTGATTCATGCTCTTACAGTCTCCAGTATGTCTCACAAGAAGCGGTGGAGCTGACAAACAACCACACACACACACACACATATATATCTTTCTAGAGGCAGCCACACTGATTGAGGGATTACATGCCTTCTCAGAATACTGAGTGGTACTTAGTGGGATTGGCTACATGGGTGCAGCGCTACTGAACCTATTACTGTCTGTAAATAAATGTACCCTCATTCATCTCCAGCCATTCTCTGAATTTAATCACCAATTTAATCCCAAAGTCTGAAAAATGTCCTTGAAACTATGATCATGGGGTCTCTCAAACAGAGACAAGGACCTCAGACACACGGCAAAGCCTCGGTGTAAGGCTAGACTAGACTACTAGACTATGAAAAACAGTCTTTAACTAAATTTCAGTCAACATGTGACTAATACACACAAACAAGGATCAAGTTCTTTAGGGTCCTATTTTTACAAATAGGAATTTTAGCACCAAATGGCAGACAGACCTGGGACCTGCAGTTATAGAACTGAACCTGATCTGGGACTCAACTGTTTTAATCATGGACCCAAATTGATCAGATCTTGTGTTGGGTACTTCAGTGAACCTATGAAGACTTCTCATACTGAAAGCAATCACTAATTTCTTTTAATCATAAACATGATTTTATCTCTTTATCTTAATGCCAACTTACAAGCAGAAGTTACCCAAAATGTTGTTATATCAAGAAACAAAAGGTTTATGAAGGTCGTACTACATTTTGATGTTTAGGAATGAGGACTTGTTGAGTGCAGCAGTTTCACAGTATAGACAGAGACTATCCCCTTTCACTGCATTAATGATCCAATCATGCTGCAGCAACAGATACTGTTATGTAATGCATTTCAAATGAATAGTAAGCATCCCCAAAACAGACAAACCAACACCCATCTTTATTAAAACCTCCACGCATCTGCTCTTTTTTTCCTTTCTCTCTCCCTCTGTCTCTCTTTTTCCTCCCCTCCCTTCCCCTCCTCTCCCTCCAAACCCCCCCTCCCTCATTCAGCTGTATCATGATTCTGCAGCTCAGCCTCTGCAGCATGACTCCACTTTCCTCTCTGCGCCTCGTTCTGCCTCTCCACCAGCTCCTTGACAAGTGTAGGAGAAATACTGAAAATGGCTTAAAATAACTGCAGACAGACTTATAGTACACATACACACACTTTCACAGGTTCTCTCTCTCTGTCACACACACACACACACATGCTCTCATATACAGTACCACCGTGGTTTTACAAGCAGCACATCACATTTTTACGCTAAGTGTTTCTTTTATGATCATAGTCAGTTTAGGTCTGTCTTAATGCAGCTATTAAAGCTTGTAAAGACGCCCATGCACATAAATCAGAGGGAATAGCATGAAATAAAGAACATACAGATGTCCCACTGGAGGGATTCAGAAAACTAAGACAAAGTAATATGTTATAGCACCACATTAACAATGTTTTAACAGAGTGCGCATTGGTCGATAAAAGCTTTATATGGAGCTACCCCTGTCATGACCCAACGGACACAGTAAAAACTGCATGTCATGATTTATAAAAAAGCATTCACAAATGAGTTTATAAAAAACAAGAAGAAGGAGCAAGACAGCGACTCTGTTTTGCATGCAGAGACCAGCCCTGTAGCAGTTCTTTCTATAATGTCACTGATGAACAACCAGTGTGACCTTGAGATCATTGTTTAGCATCTTAATAGGAGATCTCCATGCTGCACTGACTGAGAACACTGCCCGGATACAACATTCCTTTCTCATGGATTATAAGTAACCAGCTGAGCCATGTTTTTCGTCCATAATTAGATTTCTTCAAGGACACAGAAATATTTTCTCTCATGCAATTTTCTAATTCTCATGTTGCAAGGTTCTTTTTCATCTGTGCCTCAGTGTGTAATCTTTCATTTTTTGACGACATATTCGTAAAACATTTGACCAAAGCTTTTGATAGAACTACAACTTACTGTGATATCACAGTTACGTTGTTTAAACATCTTTTGTTCTGATAGGAGAAACAAGACTGGTTAGGCCTAGCTTACAGCCATGCTAGCAGCTCTGTTAGGCTAGACACAGCAATGCATTATGCTATAAGCTTACTGCAGCATGCTAACATGTTAACTATGGTAGTTCTAACACGCTGATATTTAGCAGTAGAATTTTTACAGCATTCACCATCTTAGGTAAGAGTAGACACTGCGTTCTTGTTTAATAATCTTTTATGTGTGTTTAACAAACTGCAGTAATCAAGGAGTGGAAATGCATTTGGGCTACATGAACTATGGAGTTGGGGGAGCTATCAGTAGTTGTTGCTGACAATTCAGTTACCATTTAACACAGATTTTAACACTGCAGGCTGGATATAAAAATGAAAGAGAATAAGTAAGAGGCAAAGTGAAACATGGAGGTCAGTCTCGATGCTAAGCTAAACTAAACAAAACTAAACTTAGTCCTCGTTAAATAAACAGACTTTTAAGTATTTTGAGAAAGAGAGACTTTTGCTATCTCTATATAAAGAAGTGATCTTGCAGACGAACAGTATCTTCAGCTCAGACAAGCTTGCTGGGGGTGAAGACCAATCAAATTGTGGTACAATTTGCAGCTTCTCAGGGCCAATCAAGGACTCTGCTATTTGACCTCACCCCAGGTTGGTCTCACCTGATTTATTCATCTCATTGATGTATAGAAAAACTGAAGGTGTTATAAATTTGACTTGCTTGTTCAGCTTGATGAAAGGTGACAACCATATGCATTTGGTTTCATCCACTGGGATCCAACAATATTTCATGGCAGTCCATCAATTAGTTGGTCAAATATTTTAATCTGGAATTTAGATGGAACGGCAAGCTGGCATTGCCTTCGTTTGAGTCGTGTCATAATTTCTATGTAGGTCTGAGTTGAAAAGTCCTTGTTTAACAACTCTTTAAAAATCTCATGCTCACATTTAATAGAATCATTTTCTTTCTTTAAATCAAACTAACATTTAAATTTCAGCAAACACACATGCACATGTTTATATTCATATTATATCTGCAGACATAATTCCCTCTCGTGGGACAGTAAAGATCTGAGCTGAGCTACACCCACGCCCCCATAGGAACAGACAGACACACACAAATACACACGCACACACACACACACACACACAAACGGCAGGAACTGTACAACACAAGATGACTCATATTGAAGTCAGTTATGTGCAGGTGAGTCATCCAAGTCACACAGACAAAACAGCTTCTTTCACCCTCACAGATCAATCTCATAATTACCTGTTTACACTTACATTTTTTATTTTACTTTGTGCCGACAGTATTCTTAAAAACAACACTATTATTTACTCTATTTGGCATACAAATGTGATAAAAGAGGTGCTTATGAAGACAGGATTCAGCACGAGTCAAGTAAGTGTTGGATGCAGATTGTTAGATGGTTTTCATTCTTCACTGGTCATCCCATTAGAGTGTTTGACCCATTTGACTACACTTGCCTCTCCCCCATGTCATGTAGTCATTTGGATATGTGGCTGCATAAGAGTCAGTGAGGCATTTTACCTGGTGCGTCAGAAAATACGCATTGAGGTACTTTTCTGAAGCATGAGCACTGACTAGACAATCCACAGAGGGCATTAAAATGTCTAAAAAATGATGGAGGATGGAGACATTAAATGAGAGACGGTGAATCTGCGTCTGTGTAGGTGGAGACAGAAGAAGAGGGAGGAGGGTTGCAGAGAAGGAGGGTGATGAGAGACTCTGCAGATTAAAAACACAAAGTCAGACGCTGAAGACAGCCCAGGATATTGGAGATAAATAGATAAGAGGACCTCTGGAAACGAGGTCGCATTTTTCCATTACAGCGACGACTCAAATGTACAATATTTGTGTAAAGCGACAAATATTTATTTTGCTGAGTGCCTTGGAGAGTGAGGATGCTGAGGATGGATGCATAGATGGCAAGATAATTTACTACAACAGGTGCAAAGCAAAAATTAGAGGTATAAAAAAAACCTATTTTAAGCGTTCCCACATACAGAAGTTTATCGCAGAGTGAGCAATTGCCTCATCAGTTGATTTTCCTTGTAAATAAGCTCTCTCTGATGAGCAGATCATATGCATGACTCAGGTATTTGGCTCCCCGAGGCACTAGGACCTAAAGGACCTCAGAGCCAACCGAGCTGGTGACTGGATTGGTCTCTCTGATGAGTCTGTGTTTGCATGAAATAGCTAAAAAACTGTCAGCTTATGGATTTTGTTGAGCTTATTTACATGATAAACATATTCTGTTTTTTTGTAACAGGAGGGAAAAAACACTGAGGAGATCATTAGATAAAGGTCTCATTGTGGTCAGTGGTCCCCCTCAGTAGGCTAATTCAGTTAAACCCGCCTGGCTTAGCTGATCGCTCACTTTCTCTGCTAAACAAGCTGACTTCAGCTTTGAATACTTTAAGAGTGAAGGATGACCTTGTCAGCATGTGTGAGAGAGACAGAAAAACAGAATGACAGAGATATGCTATGCACCATGTGGTTTGTGTATGTGTGTGTGTGTCTGTGTGTACATGTATTATTCATGTTGTGCGGACATGAATCTCTCCACAGTCACGATGGGGGGATTTGCCTTACTTTTGGAGACCAGATGTGAGTCCTCTTACTGTAAAACCCTGAATATTAGAGCGAAGCAAAGCACAAACCCAGCACATACATGATTAGTTTCTGCAAAACACAGGTTTTTTTTTTAAAGAATTTGATTTTTTGGTTTTCATTATTATTATTTTTTTCTTGTCACATTCAGGTGCTTAAAGTTTGGTTTGGTAAAGGTATGGAAATCATTAGGTTAGGGTTTGGAAAATGACCATGTTTTACGTTAATTTCCCCAATTTTGTCACCACAAATGATAAAATATCTTGTTTAAAACACTCAGTTTTGTGTTGAAGTTGGTTTGAAATGGTCTCAAATGAGGTTCTGCTGTTGCCTTCCTGTCAGGCAAACACCATCCCTTCCTCCTCCTCCCCATGAGGCCATCAGCTCAGAGTTAACTACATCACTTTGATAGGTGTTGTAAAAATGTTGATATAATACATATAAAATGTGCAAATTAAACAAATCCATGGTTTGTAGAAACGTTAAACGGCAACATTCTGGTGACTGAGCTGTGACAAGACTTGGTTTAAGGTCACAGTAACGTTAGGGCTACGGCTAGGCTCGGATTAGAGTAAATCTCCAGAAAATAATGTAAATCAATGCAGTCTTTTCCAAGGTGACGCAAACATGATTCTCTGTGTGTGTGTGTGACAGTGTTGGCATGTCCAAAACACTTTGTCATCCTTCTTTTTTGCACTGAATGACCCTGAAGAACAACCTTCACAAAAGCTTCCTGCAGCAGCAGCACAATGCAGAATCTCCGCCTATGGACATCAGGTTACTTTATTTGCAAAGTACAACATGTGTAAACAAATTTGTCTCGATGACATTGGTGAGGGGACATATCGACAACTTAGACTGTACATGCTGACAGGCATGACTCAGGGACAACAAGGGCTCATATGTGGAGGAAGAGAATGCCACAAACATACTGAGAGACAATCTCACTGTACGTATGTTAATCAGTTGAAAGTGATTTACATGCGTAGAGTTAACAGTCCATATGGCTACCAAAGTCCATGACCATACAGAGTGAAAAAATGTGTATATTTCTTCTTTTCTGTGCTTTTCTTTTCCAATTATTTTAGTTCTTATTATTGGATTGTTGCACTGCTGTTTCTCTTTACTCAACCCCAAAGGTCAGCTTACACACCAAATGAAATGAATAAACATGAACTTAAATCCTTTGACTAAATATTTAAGGCGAATCGTAAGGGTCCCTTAATGTCATGGCCCATAAAGTTTACACCTTCTGTATTTATGATATTGTCACTAATAGTCCACATGAGAATTTCAGGTAATTTGCAACATTTTTCAAAAGAAATAATAAATATGTCAAATTCATTTTTGTTAACTATTTAATCATTTAAGTCAGTGGTGGAATGAATGCATGTATGTAAACACAAACACAAATTACCACTGTATTTGAATTAGTAGTGCATAAATGTAAAACAGCAACAATGGGCTAATTACATCAGTAGCTTAATCCATTATAGTACATTGTGATTTATTAGTTAATTTATATTTTGTATCAATGATTTGAATCAGCACAGAAGAAAGTAAGAATGTAAATAATCCCATTAAAGGGGAAAACTCAATAAGAGCACAAGTACCGTATATTTGCACTTAGGTACGGAATTTTGATAAATTGCTGTGTAAAGAGGGTGCACATGTCGAATACATACAAAGCTCTCAGGGTAACTAATGGCAGTGGGACTCTGGGTCAAAGGAAATGTTGTCATAAAACATAGCATGAGTAAGCAGTCTGATCAACAGGCTGGACTCTAAATCATTTTCTGTAGCGCCAAATGCTGAATAAAGTGCAAACAAGAAAGTAAATCACCGGTGTTTGGATACAAAATGAGTCACTCCTTTCATGTGGGACATAAAGAAGCAAGTTTAGTGTAAAATAAAGTGTGAGTGCTTTAAAATTGGCCATGCACTTACTCAGCATGACAGATTTATACCTCACTCCCTACTTTTTTTGCCTGGCATTTTATTGCAGGACATCATGAGAAGCTGAGAGAGTCATACCAGTGTTGACAATTCATTGACGTCTCCTCCATTGAGATGGTAGATATGGAAGAACCTCCTATTCTTCAGGCTGTATTTTACAGCTTTAAAACAGAGGAGCAAAGTATTTGTTGTTTTTGTGCATCTTTAATCTTGCACATAATTTTTTTTGAGTGTACAAATTACCAGCTACTTAAGATGAATGATGAGAAATTTAACTCTTAATTCTGTCTTGTCTGATAGCTTTTTCGTGTGTGTGTGCTTGTGTGTGTGTTTTTTATATGTCATCATGGATGTGTGTGTGCTATAACTGCTTTTTGGGATTTTGCCAGCCAAATTCCCTGTGAGAGGAGAATGTGGAACAGTTTTATTTCTGTGGCTACTTCTCCGTCCCCAGAGAGTGATCTATGAGGCCAAGATGCTACATCTTCCTGAGATAGTGACTAAGACACACAGAGAGAGAGAGAGAGAGAGAGAGAGAGAGAGAGAGAGAGAGAGAGAGAGAGAGAGAGAGAGCTACTGATGCATTGCAGATAAACTGCAGAACTGAAACCCCTCCCTTCCTCTTCTCCTATGCAACACCCCCCCACCTCCGCTCTTGTTGCTCTTTTATGCACCCCCATTATATATGACATCATCAGTGCCTCTGGACCTCCCACTAACATCACCCCATACGGCTATCTACAGCCTGTCACACCCTGCTTAGCTCACCATCTGATGCTCTTCACCTTGCACCTTTCACCCATCAATCTCACAGGCCAGCAGAGCTTTGACCTCTGCAGATCACTGCAGTCTGAAGTCACTGTTTCACAAATCTGCAAAGAATCATTTTGTCTTGAACATTATTTAGTAAAAAATCGATTTGGGAATTTTAACATTAAGTTATAACTATTTTATTCACATTTTTTGGTAAAGAAATCAATAAAACAAACAAAAAACATTAAATTATGTCAACCTAATTATTATACTGTACAAGTATTTGCAATGCTTGCTTGAATGTATATGTGATATTTTTACATTAAAGTGTCTAAAAACTACTACAACTGTGTAATATATTTCGTTGTGTACTAACATTAATCCAAATGTTTCCAATGAGAAAATTGTAATTTTTTTCTAGGTAATGGTGAGTTTCATGCTAACTTCCAGAGTAACATCAGTCAAAGAGCGACGAAGGAAGTTGCCAAACGTGAATCAACATAAAGTGAACAAAACTTAAATAAGTTTCTATGAATTTTGACAAAGTTTGAAATGATCTACCAGCATTTATGAGGTTTACTCTGTGTAAGAAGTGAATCATAATCTAACCAGTTGAGTATACGTAGTTTCCAAGGCTGCTAGTTTTACAATATTTGTGTGTTGTTTTTATGTATCTTTTCTCATTTTAATGTTTTCTGCTTCCATGACAGCTGAATTTCCCCTTGGAGATGAAAAAAGTCATCTATGTAGCTATTATACTTAAAATATATTTACACATTGACACTATATTAACAGGGCTTTTAGTTTTCTGCAGGTTCAGTGTAATGTGTTTCACTTCATATTTTTCACTTAAGATGGATTTTCTCGGCTGACATGTGCATCAGCAGAGCTGTGAAAACCGCTGTGAAAAATTGTTAATCAATATGTAATGAGCCTCAGTCAGGAGCTGAATGTGCAATAATCTAAATCCTCCACTGTCAAAGCTCCCACATGCACACACATGCACAGACACATGCATGACCCACGTTATGCAAATAGCGAGATTTTGTGATGTAGTAAAAAGTTCCACATGCATCTCAATAAAATATTGTGTAAAATTTAAGTAATATATTAATGAATTTTAATAAGCGAGGACTCAAATGCAGTATGCAATTTCTGCTCAACAACAAAAGACACATTTCAGTGTTTTCATGAAGTAGCTGAGGATTGGGTTGAGAAACATTCACATTTGAACCAACATCACTGCTTCAAAGGAGAAAGCTGGTTAAAATCCTTAAAGCAACAGGAGAAACTTTTTTAAGTCTGCACATTTTATTCAACCTGAACCTTTGGTATATAATAAAGAAACTGAGGGAACATCTGCACAGCATCAGACCATATAACTACATGTAACTGTTGAAAACAACAGAAACAACAAACAGTAGAAGGCAGCAATGCACCACTGCAGTCTGTAATCTGCCCATTTTCAAAGAGGAAAGAACTGTTGCCAGTATGCTAAAGCTTGCATACAGGAATATTTCTGTTTAAATTCTATGCAGTGTAGATCCTGTTGGTTAAATACTGAGGTTTCAAATATGCAAATACATTTTCCATGCTGGTTTGGAGAGCTCAATAGCATATTGGCCAGGAATTTTAATGCAGCCAGGAGCTAAGCATTGGGTAATGCTTGTAAAAATGCTAGGTTAACACGATCAACTATTCAATCAACTACTATCTAAACTTTGTTCACACACATACCAACATTTAGTATCAATGGATTTAGGTGAATTGGTGAATTTGGTTGGTGCACTTAAAAGTACTATGATTGGCACCAAAACCTAGCATGTGATCATAGGAATCGTTGTCTCCATTGTTAATCACGTCCATCGTTTCATAGAAATAAAGTATTATGCTACATCACAAGTAGTAATACAAATAATAGCAAACTACTTAGTTTGTTTGCCAACTTACTTCCTCACTCTGACATATCATCTCCTGTTTGTTGTGTTTCTCCAGAACTTATACCAACTCAAGGGGATAAAAGTAATAACATTCCATTGACAAGAGACCAAAGAAAAGGCACTTTCAGCTTCAATAACATTATGTATTTCTCTGGGTTTGAACATTGTCGAAAAAAATTGGGACAACGGGAGTACACAACTTAAAATATACAACAGAGGTCCAGTTGTCTTTGGACACTTTAAGGCAAAAATTTTGCACCTTTAAATGATTTTATTTTTAATGATTTATTATACCTTTAACAGTAACACCCTTTAAGTCGACCTTATGCTATTATTCTGTCATTCAACATATCACATGCCAAAATAAAAGCATAGAATGCTTCATGTGTAATGGTGCATCAGCTCATAGTTGTGACCTTGATGCCCAGCATGTTGATGCACCGCATCCTGTGAAGGACACCTCCATGACAGCTGTTGGTTAGCAGACAGTAAACAATGCCAGATGTAACAGATGGATGCTTCTGTTGCAGAGGGCTGAGAAGTATTAATGTTTTCCCAGTGAACAAGAGGAAAAAGCCATTATGGCATACTGGGAGGGCTCGAGCCAGACAGTGACGACAGGAGAGACAGAGAAGAGGCAGGAGGGAGACACAGGGAGGGAGGAAGGAAGTCAGAGGGGGGCTGTGAACAGATGGAAAGAAAAGAATGTGTCTGCAAAAAAAAGGACAACGTTGTAGAAATAAAGATATATAAATTTGAAACAGAGGATGCAGAAAAAAAAGAGGAGATAAAGAAAAAGACGATCCAACAGGAGTCCAGTGGGGCGGAGATGAAGTCGACACTGTTCAGACTGGTGTTCTAAGCAGCTCAATATTTATGACTGTCTGTATGTCGAGTCATTCTGTCTGGCCATTTTCATTCGGCCAGAACTGTCCTCAAGCTACCCTTCCTTCAGGGATGGGTAGCAATGCACATGAAAAACAACAAAACTCATGTCATAAATAAGGAAATGTTTTTTTCTTTTAACGTAAGTACAATTTTGAGCGAGTACTTCTGACATAGCTCAGCTTTTGAAATTTGCCATTTGTATCTTATTAGAAATAGTCAGCTCTGAATGCAGGGATTGATTATGTGTGTGTGTGTTTGTGTTGGAGAGCACCTCTGCTGCAGACCTGCAGATGCCAAGTCACCAACTTCCCGAAAGGAAAAGAAGCAACACTTTTGAATAGGATGTGATGATGACAGAGCCAAACCAAGAACAAGAAGCAACTTTTGGTGACAATCCCTATCCACATCTGACCACACTTTTTCTACCATAACATAAAAAAGACAACAGTTGCATGAAAAACTGCTTGCTGCCTCCCAAAAGACACAGATCTTTTCTTTTAAAAACCTCTCTTACTCTGCAAGCACACTGAAGTTCCACATAAGCTACTGGTAAATGTAGTTTACTAGCTAATGTTGGCTAATTTTGCATAAATAATGTTAATTTGTGATGTCATAATTGACCTACCTGCTCTACTTCATTAAAAAAAAAGACAAGGGCTGTTTTTTTCAGTATTTAGCACTGACCTGCACACCCTAAAACATGTTACAATGAAAAGCAACCTGTACTCTGACTAATTTACCAACCAGGAACTAGTTAATAAATTACTATTGAGTGATGTCTTAAAATGGTAGTTTTAATTTCTACTTGGGTCTTTTTCATTGGAGTAACTTTACTATCACTTGAGTGATGATGTCAGTATCCTTTACACTAACAGGCTCCATTCAAACTATATCAGGTGTTGTGCAAGTTCTCTCATCCATTATAACATTGACAGTCTTCCTGGGCTGCAGTGGTGTGGACCACAAGACGTTCTGGGAAGAAAAATAAAAAAATAAAAAAATGCTGTGACCCTGTGGCATAAATTAAAGAAAAGAAAGGGTCAACTTTTTGTTACAGTCACTGATTCAAATTCCTGTCATGGATTAAACAAGAGGACCCAAAAGAAACACCAACTCAGTGAAGAAATAAATAATAACAGACAAACAGACAAACTGAGAAAAAGGGAAACACAGAGACCATATACACACTAGGAGTAATGAGATTTTGGGGGGGTGGGGGGCAACACAGCTTAAGCACATTAGGGTGAAGCATAATCACATGAGGAGGGAAACTTGGCAGAACATAGGGAAATAGAGGAGCCAAGACAAGTTTTAACAAAGTAAAACAGGAAGTAACTA